>APFE031757010.1:6458-18495 GCA_000404065.3 Pinus taeda | reverse complement strand
GGTTTAGGGTTTATGTTTTTGTGTTTATGGTTTAGGGTTTATAACAATTTAGCAAATTATTTTAATAAACACTAAAATAAATGTTACAAAATTCTTCTTAAACTGTTATAAAATTCATAGGGTTTATGGTTTAGGATTTAGGGCTTGGGCTTGGGGGTTTAGGGTTTAGGTTTTAGGGTGTATGATTTAAGGTTTATAACAATATTCTAAAATTATTAGGGTTCAGATTTTAGGGTTTATTGTTTATAAAACTTTAGTAAATCCTTTTAATAAACACTGAGAAAAAAGTTACAAAACACTTGCTAAAAAGTTATAAAATGCTTAGGGTTTAGGTTTGAGGGACACTTTAGTAAATTATTTTAATAAAAACTTTAAAAAAGGTTACGAAACTGTTGATAAATTTTTATAAAATTCTTAGGGTGTAGGTTTGAGTGTTTAGGGTTTATAACACTTCAGTAAATTCTTTTAATAAACATTTAAAAATGGTTACAAAAATCTTATTAAAATTTTATAAAATGTTTAGGGTTTAGGGTTCTAAAAAGTTACAAAACGCTTGCTATATTATAATAAAATGATTAGGGATTAGGGTTTATAACAATTTAGTTAAAATAAAAACCTAAAAAAAGTTACAAATGCTTGTTAAAATGTTATAAAATACTTAGGGTTTAGGGTTTGACGTTTAAAATGTCATAAAGTGCTTATGGCTTAGGGTTTAGGGTTTAGGTTGGGGGTGTGAGTATTCGGGTTTAGGGTTTATGGTTTGTAATGCTTTAATCAATTCTTTCAATCAACACTTATAAAAAAGTTAAAAAATAGTTTTTAGCATTTAGGGTTTTTTGCGGTTTTTAAGGTTCAATGTTTTTTTAGGGTTTAGGTTTTTTTTGGGTTTAAGGTTTATGGTTTTTTAAGGTTTAGGGTTTTTTATGGTTTATGCCTTTTTTAGGTTTTTAGGGTTTAGGGTTTTTTAGGTTTTAGGGTTTGGGGTTTAAGGTTAAGGGTTTAGGGATTAGGGGTTTAGGCTTTATAATAGTTTAGTAAATAGTTTTAGTAAACAATTAAATAAAAGTTACAAAACACATTTTAGAATGATATAAAATCCTTAGGATTTAGGATTTAGGGTTTAGGGCTTAGGGTTTAGGGTTTAGGTTTTGGAGATTACGTTGTAGATTTTATAAGACCTTAGTAAATGCTTTCAAGCTTTAGGCCTTAGGCTTTAGGCTTTAGGGTTTATAAGACCTTACTAAATGATTTTAGGGTTTATCCTTTAGGCTATAAGCATTAGGATATAGGGTTTGGGGTTTGGAGTTTAGGGTTTAGGTTTTATAACACTTTAGTAAATTCTTTTAATAAACACTTAAGTAAAAGTTACATAGCGCTTTCTAAAATATTATAAAAGTCTTAGTGTTTAGGATTTACAGTGTGGCATTTAGGGTTTCAGGTTTAGGGTTTAGGTTTTACGGTTTATGGTTAAGAGTTTATGGTTGAGGATTTATAACTCTAAATTTACAAAATTCTTTTTAAAATATTAAAAAAAAATAGCCTTTAAGGTTTAGTGTTTAGTGTTTAGGGTTTAGGGTTTAGGATTTATAGCACTTTAGTAAATTATTTTAAGAAACACTTAAATAAAAGTTTAAAATGTTTTTTAAAATGTTATAAAATGATTAGGGCTTAGGTTTTAGGGTTTGGTGGTTTACAGTTTAGGGTTTCGAATTTATGGTTTAAGGTTTATAACACTTTAGTAAATGCTTTTAATAAACACTTAAATAAAAGCTACAGAACACTTCTTAAAATGTTTTAAAATGCCTACAATTTAGGTTTTATGGTTTATAACACTAAATAAAACTTAAAAAACACTTTAAAAATGTTATAGAATACATAGGATCTAGTTTTTAGGGTTTCGAGTGTAGTGTTTGGGGCTTAGGATTTAGGTTTTATAGCACTTTAGTAAATTATTTTAATAAACACTTAAATAAAAGCTACAAAATGATTTTTAAAATGTTATAAAATGATTAAGGTTTAGGGTTTGGGGTTTATAGTTTCATGCTTAGGTTTTAGGGATTATAACACTTTAGTATATTAATTTAATAAGACATTGAATAAAAGTTACAAAACACTTCTCAAAATGTTATAAAATACTTATGGTTTTGGATTTAGGTTTTAAGTTTTAGGGTTTAAGGTTTACTGTTTATGAGGGTTCAGTAAATGATTTTAATAAACACTTAAATAAAAGTTACAAAACACTTTTTAAAATGTTATAATATGCTTAGAGTTTAGGGTTTAAGGTTTAGGGTTTAGGGTTTAAGGATTGGGGTTTAGAGTTTAGGGTTTAGTGTTTCAGGTTTATAATGCTTTAGTAAATTATTTTAATAAACACTATAGTAAAAGTTACAAAATGATTTTTAAAATGCTATAAAATCATTAGTGTTTAGGGTTTAGCATTTATGGTTTGAGGTTTAGGGTTTAGGGTGGTTTATCATAGGGTTTATGCTTAATAAGACTTAAATGGTTTTAGTGAAGGCTTAAATAAAAGTTACAAAATTATTTTAAAATGATATAACATGCTTAGGGTTTAGTGTTTATGATTTGGCCTTTGGGATTGAGGGTTTAGGGCTTATAAGAACTTAGTAGATTCTTTTAGTAAAGACATAAATAAATGTTCCAAAATGATTTTTATACTATTATAAAATGCTTAAGGTTTAGGCTTTTGTGTTTTGATTTTGGGTTTTATTTTTAGGGTTTAGGGTTTAGGTTTTAGGGTTTATAACACTTTAGTAAATGCTTTGAATAAAAACTTAAATAAATGTTACAAAACAATTTTTTAAATGTTATAAAATGCTCAAGATTTAGGGTTTAGGCTTCAAGTTTTAGGGTTTTTGGCTTTTGGTTTAGAGTTTAGGGTTTATAACACTTGAGTAATTGCTTTTAATAAACACTTAAATAAAAGTTACAGACTCCTTTTTAAAATTTTATAAAATGCTTATTGTTTATGGTTTAGAGTTAAGGGTTCGAGGTTTATTATTTGGGGTTTAGGGTTGAGGGTTTTGAATTTAGGGTTTATAACACTTCCGTAAAATCTTTTAATGAACACTTAAATAAAATTTAAAAATTTCTTTTTGAAATGTTATAAAATGTGTCTCATTTACAATTTAGGGTTTAGGGTTTGGATCTTAAGGTCTAGGGTTTGGGGTTTAGGGTGTAGGGTTCGGGGTTTGGGATTTAGGGTTTAGGTTAGAGTGTTTAAGGCTAATAAAATGCTCAGGGTTTAGAGTTTAGCGTTTATGGTTTAAGGTTTAGGTTTTAAGGTTTATAACACTTTATTTAATGCTTTTTAGAAACACTTAAATAAATGTTACAAAACACTATTTAATACTTTATGAAATGATTAGGGTATAGGGTTTATGTTATAGTATTTACGGTTTATGGTTTATAACAGTTTATTAAATTCTTTTAATAAACATTTAAATGAAAATAACATAACCATTTTAAAAATTCTATAAAATTTTGAGGGTTTAGGGTTTGTGTTTTAAGGTTTAGGGTTTAGGGTTTTAAGTCCAGGGTTTAGGGTTTATAGTTTATAGTTCAGGGATTATAACACTTCAGTAAATTCTTTTAATAAAAACTTAAATAAAGTTACAAAACACATTTTAAGATGTTAGAAAATACTTAGGGATTACAGTTTACAGTTTAGGGTTTAGGGTTAGGGGTATATGGTTTAGAGTTTAGGGTTTAAGGTTTATAGCACTTTAGTAAAAACTTAAATAAAAGTTACAAAACATTTTTAAAATTTTTATAAAATGCCTAGGGTTTAGGATTTAAGGTTTGAGGTTTAGGGTCTAGGGTTTAGGGTTAAGCGTTTGGAGTTTAGGCTTTAGGGATTAGGGTTTACATTTCAAGGTTTATACACTTAATAAAATGCTTACAATTTAAGTTTTAACATTTTCAATTTAGGGTTTAGGGTTTGGTGTTTAGGGTTCTTGTTTAGGGTTTATAACACCTTAGAATTTTTTTTAATAAACACTTAAATAATTTTACAAAACAATTTTTAAAATGTTCTAAAATTCTTAGGGTTTAGTGTTTAGGATTCAGGGTTTAGGGTTTATGGTTTAGGTTTTGGGGTTTAGGGTTAAGGGTTTAGGGTTTAGGGTTTAGGGATGAAGCACCCCACTTTAAGTGGGTATCCTTTGCTACATATTACACATAATTCATTCATCTTGTTGAGCCTCGAGGAGTTATGAAGAAAAATAAATAAAAGAAAACAGGTTTATGGAGAAGGGTGGAAAACAAAGGTTGGGGTATCCGTGTACGACAATTTTCTCCCTCCTACAATCACATACAGATGTTTTGTATTCCCTTATTATAGATACTGATAAAATTCTTAGGGTTTATGGCTTAGGGTATAGGATTTGGGGTTTAGGGTTTAGAATTTAGAGTTTATAACATTTTAGTAAATTCTTTTAATAAGCACTTAAATAAAAGTTACAAAAGGTTCTTAAAATGTTATAAAATTCTTAGGCTTTAGCATTTACGGTTTAGAGTTTATAACACTTTAGTAAATGATTTTAGTATATACTTAAATAAAAGTTACAAAACACTTTTTAATATTATATAAATTAATTAGCGTTTAGGGTTTAGGTTTTATGGATTAGGGTTTAAATTTTATAAAAATTTAGTAAATTCTTTTAATAAACACGTAAAAAAAGTTACAAATCACTTTTTTAAATGTTATGAAATGCTTAGGGTTTAGGTTTTAGGGTATAAGGTATAGGTTTTATAGTTTGGGGTTTAGGGTTTAGGGTTTATAACACTTTAGTAAATAGTTTTAATAAACACTTAAACAAAAGTTACAAAACATTTTTTTAAATCTTATAAAAGGGTTAGGGTTTAGATTTTTCGGTTTACGGTTTATGGTTTAGGGTTTAGTTTTAATGGTTTAGGGTTTATAATACCTTAGTAAATTATTTTGATAAAAACATAAGTAAAAGTTACACAACTCTTTTTAGAATGGTATGAAATTCTTAGGGTTTAGGGTTTATAAGACTTGAGTAAATTTTTATGATAAACACTTAAATAAAAGTTAAAAAACACTTTTTAAAATGTTATAAATTTCTGAGGGTTTAGGGTTCAGAGTCTATGGTTTATGAGACTTTAGTAAATCTTGTTAATAAACATTTAAATAAAAGTTAGAAATTTTTATAAGATGTTACAAAATGCTTAGGGTTTAGGGTTTAGGGTGTGAGGTTTAGTGTTTAGGGTTTAGGGTGTAGGGTTTGTCATTTACAGTTTAGGGTTAAGGGTTTATAACACTTTAGTAAATTCTTTTAATAAATGCTTAAATAAAAATAAAAAAACAATTTTTAAAATGTTATAAAATGCTTAGGGTTTAGGGTTTAATGTCTGCAGTTTGGGGTTTAGGGATTAATGCTTAGGACTTAGGGTTTATGATTTAGGGTTTAGTTTCCATTATAAGAATGTTAAAAACCTCGGAAAAAAGCCAAAAACAAAATATCCTAATCACAATATTAAAAAATAAATGATTTATGCGAAAAAAGCGCAAAAGCTAATGAGGTAATGAGGTTAATGAGGTTGCCGCTATAACAAAGTTAAAAGCCGCGGAAAAAACCAAAAACAAAATATTCTAATCACAATATGATAAAAGAGAAATGATTTAAGCATAAAAAAGTGTAAAATTTAATGAGGTTTCTGTTATAACAAAGTTAAAAGCCTCAAGCGAAAAGCATAGCTAATAAGGGAAGGATTTTGAAAACATTTGCATATCACACAGAGTCATTAAAATAGCTTGTGCAGAGCTCATACAACCATGACAATTACTTCTATGGGTTGAGCGCATTCTTTAAGGCCTGAGTGCGTAATGGCATTGGAGCATATGCATCTGTGTGTTGGGATGGGGATGAAGCCAGCCAGCCCTCACGGTTCATTCCTTGTCTATTTTGTGTGTGTTTGGATGAGGATGAAGCCAGCCAGGCTTCACGGTTAGTTTTTCATCTATTTTTTGCAACTGTGTTTGTTTGGTCAAGCGATATAATATTCTTTGAGAGTTGAGAATTAAATAAATAGTAATATTAATGTATTTAGCCAAGATATAGGGAGATTTGAGAGTTACATCAACATTGATCAAAGAATTGAGAGTTAAATTAGTTGATCTCTTTAGATGATCTAGGCGTCCTATGTTATAATAGGTCATTATTACTCGAGCGGAAATTGGTCCTTCAAGAAATCCACCATTACACGCTGAAGCCAATTCATAAACACTACCAAATGATTTCTATGAATTTTCAAAGTGACTCCAAAAAATCTGACTCTACTCAATTCCTTCCACCATCTTATTATCGCGAAAAATTGATGTCGTGTTGTTCAAATTTAAGGTTGGTGTGTTATAGAGTGAAAGCTGGGCAAATTGGTTTTAGGATACTGATCATTATCCCTCAAAAATATTTCTTGATTGTAGTTCGTTTTTATCTATATTGATTATATTTCACTCTGTTATTCTTTATTTCAATTCACTGTTTATCTATGTTATTATGTTTTTATATTTTAACAAGCATTGTTCACCATGAAACCCATTTAATTAGAGGTAAATTTTATTACTACTCGCACCTTGTTATTCTCCAATGTTTGGATCCATCAAAACCCTAGTGCTTTCATTTCTACAATGTCGTTCATTACTGTTAATTTCTTGAGCATTTCACAAAGTATTTCATTTTTGTCTTATCTCAACCTCTATTACCGCAACAAGAATGAACGAAAAAGTCGTTGTCACTCGTGGAAGAAATGATGTTATAAGAAATTGTCATTTCAAATTGTTGTTACTGAGAACCTTCATAGATCTTACTCCAATGCTTTCCCTCATTGAAAACCTCATTCCGTCCATCATCTTCTCCCTAGGTGAATCTCAAACCAGATAGAATGACATCGCACAATGGCCTGAATTGTAGATACTCTCCCTAAACTTTATTAAATTGTTTTTACAAATGGAGTATGTAGATAGAGGATTAAATAGTTTCTCTATTATTAGTTTCATTCTCTATTCCTTTTTGTTTTTCCACTAAATTTATTATTATGTTTTTTCACTTTTGTTTTATTAACGACTATTTTATTATTGCGACAAGCTCAACAAGCTCGAGTTGTTTTGTTTTTCCATTAACTTATATATATACCATATATATATATATATATATAATTTATATTTTTTATAATCATATATTTCTTTATTCGTTTTTTATTATAAACCACATTCAGTTGTGTTAATGATAAAATATATATATTTTAGTGTAAGGTAATATAAATTTGTTATTTGATTAGTTTGAGGAGGGATGGCTAGCGTGCTTTTCAACTAGGGTTTGAGGAAACCTTGCAACGATGCAGAGTCCACCGTCACAGCGACGCCGCAGTAGCAATTGAACAACAAAAAAAAACATTGGTATAGCGAGAACGGATATGGGAAAATCTCAGGGTGGGGCCTCAAAGCCCTCCCCAGAAGTCAAGAGAGAACTGTTGGCGCAAACTGGATCGCTACCTTCAGGGTTGGAACATGAGGAAGAGGTCCATAGAGAACCCCCTCTGCAAGACAAAATAAATGCGCCCCTCAACTAGTCAGGAAGAAATAATGAGATACCAGAAAGAAATACAATGCACACAGAGGTACCCAAGGTAACCTCGAATACATGCAAACCCATAGCAGCGGAAAGGCCCAGAGTAGAACTACCCGGTCACAGAGTCAATGGGAGAATCCATTATATGAGGGACCATGCACTCATTGGAAAAAAAATTTGATTCTGGCCAACAAAAAAAGCATTGCATGGATGGATCTCGGCCAAATGGAAACCCAAGGGTCATGTCACGCTACAGCTAGGACCAAAAGGGTTCTTTACAATGATTTTTCTCTGCATCGAAGACAGGAACCGAGTAATAGATGAAGTGCCATATTGTTTCAACTCCGTTGGCCTCTATCTAAGGGAATGGGCAGCAGGATTCAACCGAGACAAGGAGGATCTCAGCTAGGCGCCAGTGTGGATCAGGATGTACTCACTGACAGAGGAATATTTGGATGACGAATCGCTAAGAGATATAGGAAATAGGTTGGGGGAATACATAAAAGTTGTAGAAGAAATGAAGTTGCACAAATACACATCCTACGCTCGCATCTGCGTCTTCATGCACCTGGATAAGGCCCTACCAGATTCAGTAAGTCTCTCTCACGATGACTGTGAATGGACTCAACCATTGGATTATGAACATGTACCCTTTCGTTTAGGGTATATGGTTTAGGTTTTGGGATTTACTCTTCTGGGCTTAGGTTTTAGGGTTTATAACAATTTAGTATATTAATTTAATAAAATGTTAAATAAAAGTCACAAAACACTTTTCAAAATTTTATAAAATACTTAGGGTTTTGGGTTTATGTTCTAGGGTTTATAACACTTTATAGAATGCTTTTAATAAACACTTAAATGAAATTTACAAAGCGCATTTTAAAATGTTATAAAATGATTAGTATTTAGGGTTTGGGCTTTGTCGTTTGGGGCTTAGGGTTTAGGTTTCATGTTTTAAGATTTAGTGTTTATAAGGATTTAGTAAATTATTTTAATAAACACTTCAATAAAAGTTAAAAAACACTTTTTAGAATGTTATAAAATTCTTAGGGTTTAGGGTTTGGAATTTAGGGTTTAAGGTTTAAGGTTTATGAGGGTTTAGTAAATGATTTTAATAAACACTTAAATAAAAGTTTCAAAACAATTTTTAAAATATTATAAAATTCTTAGAGTTTAGGATATAAGGTTTAGAGTTTAGGGTTTGAGGACTGGGGTTTAGATTTTAGGGTTTAGGGTTTAGGGTTTTTAATGCTTTAGTAAATTATTTTAATAAAAACTATAATAAGAGTTAAGAAATTATTTTTCAAATGTTATAAAATGATCACCATTTAGGGTTTAGCATTTAGGGTTTGGGTTTCAGGGTTTAGGGTGGTTTAGCATCGGGTTTATGGTTTATAACTCTTCAGTAAATGGTTTTAGTCAAGGCTTAAATAAAAGTTACAAAATTCTTTTTAAATGATATAACATGCTTAGGGTTTAGTGTTTATGATTTGGCCTTTGGGATTAGGATTTAGGGTTTATAAGATCTTAGTAAATGCTTTTAGTAAAGACTTAAATAAATGCTCCAAAATTCTTTTTATACTGTTATAGAATGCTTAGGGTTTAGGTTTTTGGGTTTTTATTTTGCGTTTTATGTTTAGGGTTTAGGGATTAGGTTTTATGGTTTATAACACTTTAGTAAATGTTTTCCATAAACACTTAATTAAATGTTACAAAACAGTTTTTACAATGTTATAAAATGCTTAAGATTTAGGGTTTAGGCTATAGGGTTTAGGGTTTGTCGCTTTGGTTTTAGAGTTTAGGGTTTATAAAACTTGAGTAATTGCTTTTCATAAACACTTAAACAAAAGTTACATACTTCTTTTTAAAATGTTATAAAATTCTTAGTGTTTATCGTTTCGAGTTAAGGAATTGAGGTTTATTATTTGCGTTTTAGGGTTCAGGGTTTTCAATTTACAGTTTATAACAGTTTCGTAAAATCTTTTAATAAACACTTAAATAAAATTTACAAAATGCTATAAAATGGGTTGAATTTACGATTTAGGGTTTAGCGTGTGGGTTTTAGGGTTTAGGGTTTGGGGTTTAGAGTGTAGGGTTTAGGGTTTGGGTCTTAGGGTTTAGGGTAGAGTTTTTAAGGTTTATAAACTGCTTAGGGATTAGGGTTTAGGGCTTAAGGTTTAGGTTTTAAGGTCTATAACGCTTTAGTAAATGCTTTTAATAAACGCTTAAATAAAAGTTACAAAACACTTTTTAAAATGTTATAAAACAATTAGGGTATAGGGTTTGGGCTATACGTTTTAGCGATTATGGTTTATAACACTTCAGTAGTTTCTTTCAATAAACACTTAAATAAAAATTACATAACCGTTTTTAAAATGCTATAAAATTTTGAGAATTTAGGGTGTGCGTTTTAGGGTTTAGGGTTTAGGGTTTAGATTTTAGAGTTTAGCGATTATAACACTTTAGTAAATGATTTTAATAAACATTTAAATAAAAGTTACAAAACACATTTTAAAATGTTATAAAATACTTATGGTTTAGGGTTTATAGTTTAGGGTTTAGGGTTAGGGGTTTGTGGTTTAGATTTTAGGGTTTAGGGTTTATAGCACTTTAGCATATGTTTTTAGTAAACACTTAAATAAAAGTTACAATTTTTTTTTAAAATTGTTATAAAATTCTTAGGTTTTAGGGTTTAGGGTTTAGGATTTAGGGTTTGGGGTTTAGGGTCTAGGGTTTAGGACTAACCGTTTTTGGTTTAGGCTTTAGGGATTAGGTTTTATGTTTCAAGGTTTATAACACTTTATAAAATGCTTACGGTTTAAGTTTTAAGATTTTCAATTTGGGGTTTAGGGTTATTGGTTTAGGGTTTATAACACCTTAGTAGTTTTAATAAACATTAAATAAAAGTTACAAAACACTTTTTAAAATGTTCTAAAATTCTTAGGGTTTAGTGTTTAGGATTTGTGGTTTAGGTTTTATGGTTTATCATTTGGGGTTTAGTGTTAAGGGTTTAGGGTTTAGGTTTCCAAGCATAGGGATGAACCAATCCACCTTAAGTGGGTATTCATTGCTACATATTGCACATAATTCATTCATCATGTTTAGCCTCGAGGAGTGATGAAGAAAAATAAATAAAATAAAACAAGTTTATACAGAAGGGTGGAAAAACAAATGTCGGGGTATGTTGTGTACCAAAATTTTCTCCCTCCTACACTCACATAACCATGTTTGGTCTTCCCTTACTATAGATACTCATAAAATTCTTAGGGCTTATGGCTTAGGGATTAGGATTTGGGGTTTAGGGCTTAGGATTTAGGGATTATAACATTTTAGTAAATTATTTCAATAAGCACTTATATAAAAGCTACAAATAGTATTTTAAATGTTATAAAATTCTTAGGCTTTAGCTTTCAGGGTTTAGGTTTTATAACAAATTAGTAAATGTTTTTAATATAAACTTTAGGGTTTTGGGGTTAGGTTTATGGTTTATTAGTTAGGGTCTACAACATTTTGGTAAAGTCTTTTAATAAACACTTAAAAAAAAGCTACACAATAATTTTTAAAATGTTATAAAATGTTTAGGGATTAGGGTTTATGGTTTAAGGTTTAATATTTGCGGTTTGGGGTTTATGGTTTAGGGTTTAGGTTTTGGCATTTAGGGTTTATGTTTTTGTCTTTAGGGTTTAGGGTTTAGGGTTTGTAACACTTTAGTAAATTCTTTTAATAAACAGTTAAATAAAAGTTACAAAATTCTTTTTAAACTGTTATAAAATTCTGAGGGTTTATGGTTTAGGGTTTGTAACACTTTAGTAAATTCTTGTAATAAACACTTAAATAAAAGTTACAAAATTCTTCTTAAACCATTATAGAATTCTTAGGGTTTATGGTTTAGGGTTTATGTTTTTGGGTTCGAGTTTAATGTCTATGGTTTAAGGTTTATAACAATTTATTAATTTATTTTAACAAACACTTAAATAAAAACTAAAAAATGCTTTTAAAAATGATTTAAAATGCCTACAGTTTAGGGTTTAATGTTTCACATTTAGGGTTTAAGGTTTAGGGTTTATAAGACTTTATTAAGAGCTTCCCTTTCCTTCCCCCTCCCATTACTCCCCCTACCACCCCTTCTCTCTCTCCTTCCCTCCCTCTCCCACTCTACCTATCTCTCTTACTATCTCCCTATCTCCCCCTCTCCCTCTCTCTTCCTCTCTCTTTCTCTCTCCCTCTATCTCTCTCTCCCCCTTCCCCGCTCTTTCTCTCTCTCCCTTTTCCTCTCCCTCTCCCTATCCTCCTCTCTCTCCTCCTCTCTCTCTCTCCCTGTCTCGCTTCGCTACCACCCCTTCTCTCTCACCCTCCCTCCTAGTCTCGCTATCCCTCTCTCTCCCCATCCCTCCCCCATTGTCTCTTCCTCCCCCTCCCTCCCCCTC
>APFE031756989.1:0-14667 GCA_000404065.3 Pinus taeda | reverse complement strand
CCTTACACAGGCAGCAAAAGCTATTAGCTGAAGTCATTGTAGACTAATAAGGCCGCCCAGAGAACAGTGAGAACCGCTCTCGGCGGAGCATGGTAGCAAGGTAAAACTGCGCTCAAACAGAAACCCCCAAACCCTAAATGAGTCCTTTAAGGCAGATTAGGTAGCGGATCACCGTAGATCTTCAGAAAAGGATCTGGAGTGTTCGTTGCAGCAGGATCCCGAGGTAGCGGCGAGTCACTTCGGAGCATTTAATATCGCAGCTATCACCGCGGACGTTTACCGGCAGTGTATCCCAGGAAATCCCGAGGAGTCTGATCAGTACTGTCCGAACGATAGGGAGATACATCCTCCGATTAAATGTGAGAGACAAGTGGCATCGGTCGCGCCAAGTGGCAGGGTTAATCTGCCACTTCAACGTAGCACCCGTTAACAGTCAATGTAACTCATAAATTGATACCCGAGTTATTAAACAACATATGTATATGTTGTGAAAGGTTAAGTCAATTCATGCGCTTAATGGTAGTTGACATCTGATAAGTAGTGTATCGAATAATTTTTTTTTTACTTGGATATTCACGTAGATGGGATTACAATATGTCATAATCCCATCTACGTGAATATCCAAGTAAAAAAAAAATTTATTCGATACACTACTTATCAGATGTCAACTACCATTAAGCGCATGAATTGACTTAACCTTTCACAACATATACATATGTTGTTTAATAACTCGGGTATGAATTTATGAGTTACATTGACTGTTAACGGGTGCTACGTTGAAGTGGCAGATTAACCCTGCCACTTGGCGCGACCGATGCCACTTGTCTCTCACATTAAACTGAGGATGTATCTCCCTGTCATTCGGACAGTACTGATCAGACTCCTCGAGATTTCCTTGGATATATTTCCTGTGAACGTCCGCGGTGATAGATGTGATATTAAATACTTCAAAGTGACTCGCCGCTACCTCGGGATCCAGCTGCAACGAACGCTCCAGATTCTTTTCTGAAGATCTACGGTGATCCGTTACCTAATCAGCCTTAAGAGCTCATTTAGGGTTTGGGGTTTCTGTTTGAGCTCGGTTTTACCTTGCTACCATGCTCCGCCGAGAGCGGTTCTCTCTGTTCTCTGAGCGGTCTTATTAGTCTAAAATGACTTCGGTTAATAGCTTTCGCTGCCTGCGCAAGGGGGCTTGCTGGAGCCATAAGACCACCAACACTGTTCGGCAACCTGAGGTATATGAGTTCTGAGTTCTTTTACATTCCTTTCTCTGTTAAAGTTTGATTCTTACATGCTGGTTAATCGAAAGGTTCGGATTGATAATGCATAGGTTTTCCTTTTTGCTACAGAGCACCGAGCATGAGATTCGGCGTTGGCAGGGTTGGACGGTTCCGTTTCACCTCCATTGCCAGGTAAGTACCCTAACTACAGCTTAACAATACAGGTCCCAATTGATTGTCAAAACCCTGAACCCGATTTTTATTGTATTGTCAGGAGTCCCTTTTACTCTCTATGATTGGTCGAGCTGTGAGGCCCTTCGGCAGCGTTAAGCTACTGGTTTTCTTGCAGTTGTGACATCCTGCATTTCCTATCATGTCATTTGTATTTTTGCTCTCGAATCTATTTGAGCAAGTAGCTAGGTTCTTCCGTCTTTGGTCTACACGGACTGTATTGTTATAAATTGATTGGAAACCCTTGGGGTTCGATGTACCTTTTGCTTTGGCACTATTTAATGATGTTATCAACAGTTTACCGCGGCTCAACTCTTCTGCTTTGCATCGTGAACTATTTCCAAGGTTAAGCGAACTGTTCTTGTATCATGGATAATTTATATGGCTATTTGTGATTTCTTTGAGGGTTTCATGTATTTCTCCAATCACATTCGCGACTCTGTATTAATGTTTATGAATTAGTTCTGAGTAATTTGTTTTCAGAAGTGCATGCCGCTTACATTTATCAAGGATACCGTGTGAATGTCGGGTTGTTTCTCTCTCACGTCATTCTGTAGAATATATCTGCCGGTTAATACTTATTTCATTTCCAGGCCTTCTTTTCTTAGGAAGAAAATGTTTACGGCTTACAGGGTATGAATGAATATGTTTCCCTCTAATACATTTCAGGTCCATTGATAGTTTAATTTATAAGGAACGACTTAATATTTCCGTTACTCTACATATATATGTTCCCCGGTTAATTCTTTTGTACATGTATTTACCAGACGTTTCCGTCTCGGGTACAATGGGGTATTTCTGTTATTTTGTTCATTCTTTGATTTTCTGTAGCGTGCTATTAGTTCCAACTAACTGTACATTATAACAGGAGTCTACACGCACAGAACTAGCTAGCCTCTTCAGATTTAAGTCCCGCAACTCTATTCTTAAGGTCTCTATGAGTGCCTATGGATTAATTGATATCTTGTGAAGGAACCCAGTTCCGATTTCAACAGCTTTCTATTGGTTGCATAGTCCTATTGTTTCAGTTCGCACTTAGCCGTGATTTTCTTTGCAATTAGCAGGCGTAACCTTGCTTTATAAGGCTATAATCCTTAAGATGATATCGATTTGCTCTCGCACATCTTTTGTTTTGTCCGACAAGGATTTGGACTGAGCGTTGTTCTGATAAATGGTTGGTTAACAAATGATACATTCGGCTTACCTGTTTCATTATATGTACATATTCTAAATCTGTTTCTTTTCTTTTTAAAAAGAACTAATCTGCAAGTACAGGTATCATCACCTGCAGTATTGTACCCTACATGTACTTTCATAGTTTTAATATCCTGCATAGATAATAATTATACCTTCACAGTCTACTTATAAACTCGTAATTACAGCTAATATTACTCTGTACAAATTTACTATAAAATTTCAGTCATAGTTAATACTATTCCTCATCATTTATTATGAGGTCCTATTTACAATCAATACCAACTCTGCCAGATTTTAAAGGAACAGAGTATATATTATTAAACACTGTAAATAAAATGTACTCACCTGTATTAAGCGTGTTTAGTCTCTAATACCCTCCAATCTGGAGAAACTCATTAAAGCCTGTTATCCTCCCAACCTCGAGATCAGTCACCCAGACCTGATTCTCTCCCCCAAGCTTATTTGCAGGCCACTGCCTTTGCAAAGTGGTGCATGCTAACAGAAATGCAAAATACTGTACCGCAGTGCCTGTACTATCTGGTCCTCACCAGACATAGTACCCCTTGCCTTAGTCTGCTTTCTCTGTCTTCCTGTCTGTTCCTCAACAGCCCAGGTTTTTCCCCTTTTTCTTGTTTCCAGTACTCTGGACAAGAAAAGGTAGTTAGGGCTGCCCCTTATTAATGGGCAACTGTTTCTGTTAATTAGACAAGCAGAAGTAAATAACTTTTCACAAAAAGGCTATTTACTACATCATTTAATCCATCATTTAATTCCATATGTTTCCAGAAAAAAAAAAACATAAGTAATAGTTCCAGTTTTTACATTCACCTAGCATAGTAATTTAGAAAATTATTCCTATAACTATCAGATCATTACATCTCCTCCCCCTGAGATTGGACACCGTCTCGGTGTCTTTCAGTAACAAACAGATTTGGATATGCTTTCTTCATCAATTCTTGGTCCTGCCAAGTGGCCTCTTCTGGCCCAAAATGCCGCCATTGAACCTTAACTTGGGTAATAACTCGTTTCCGCAGCTGCACTTCTCTCAGGTCGAGAATGCTCAGCGGTTCGACCAGTATTTCTCCTTCCGGTTCGACCTGCATCACACAATTCCCGAATTAGTTTTATTCTAAATGGAATTCTTGCTGAAACCTTAATATAACATTAACCCCACCTGTATATCCTGCCACCGGATTACATGCTTAGGATCATACACATACTTCTTTAGAACTGACACATGGAATACATTATGGACCCGGATGTGGCTTGGCAAGGCCAGCTGGTATGCTACTGGTCCGACCCTTGCCAAAATCTGAAAGGGTCCACAATATCTGGGCGCTAACTTAGCGCAACCAGCCCACTGCAATGTACTTCTCTTGGCTTGAATCCGAATATACACATGATCCCCAATCTGGAATTCCTTAAATCTTCTTTTCCGATCAGCGAAGTTCTTTTGTCTGTCCTGCGCTGCCTTCAAATTAACACGCACTTTCCTTACCATGTCCTCCATTTCTTTAAGCATGTCGGGTCCTAAACTTAATTTATCCTCAGGCCCTCCCCAACTGGAGGGTGTACGACATTTCCGTCCGTACATAACCTCAAATGGACTCATTTGCGTGGAGGTATGATACCCATTGTTATACGCAAACTCCACCAAGTGTAGATACTCTTCCCATCGCGTGGGTTGTTGCATTACATAAGCCCTTAGCATATCCTCTACTACCTGATTCACTCTTTCCGTCTGTCCATTAGTTTGTGGGTGGTAGGCTGTGCTGAAGTTCAACTGAGTACCCAAATCTGTAAACAATGTCTTCCAAAAAGCTGATGTGAACTTCACATCCTGATTGGAGATTATTGTTTTTGGAAGACCATGCAATCTGAACACATTCTGCATAAAGATGTGAGCAATTTGTGCAGCTCTGAACGTGGATTGTACTGGTATAAAATGCGCAGCCTTGCTTAATTTGTCCACTACTACCATAATGGAATCATTATTTTTCCTTGTTCTAGGTAACCCGGTAATAAAATCCATGGAGATGATTTCCCATTTCCACTCTGGAATGGGTAAGGGTTGTAACAGTCCTGCTGGATGCTGATGCTCAGCTTTAATTTGTTGACATTCTAAGCACCGTGCCAAATATTCCACAATGTTCCGCTTCATTCCTGGCCAGAAATATTCCTTCCGGATAGCTGTTATCATCTTTTGATAACCCGGGTGGCCCGCATAATGACTGATGTGAAATTCGTCCATGATCAGATTTTTAATTCTGCTTTGATTGGGCACATACATTCTTCCTTTGAAGTAGATTAATCCAGCGTCATCTGTTGTATATTCTTGTGGCCCGTCCTCTTTGACAGCTTGTTGTATTTGCTGTCTTAGCTGCTGATATTCTGAATCTTGGTTTGAAGTTTCTTTTATTAGTAACCACTACTTACTTGCATCTGTGACATATGGTATCAGAGCCCAGATACAGCCCTGTGGCCTCTGGGTAGAATCACAATGACAGATAAGAACACAGTGTGGAATAAAAAAAAAAAAAAAATTGTATAGTAAGTAGTGGTTACTAATAATATTCTTGAACATATCTTTCTGTGTTGCACATAGTACAGGATCCAGGTTTGAAGACGGAAATATGAGGAGAGCAGAAAACACCATACGACGAACTGTAATGGGACAGGATATACCTGGTCCAGAGAATAACCCAGAACTGTGGGTACAACTTGGAGAAGAAGCTAGGGTTACAAATCAGGCAATCCTGGAAACGGTGCAAGAACTGAAGAATGAAATGGCTCGCCTACGGGAGGATAATGCTCGGTTAACAATGGAACAAGAAAGAATCTTAAAAAGTTTGTCTGACAGACAAAATCAAGTACCAGTTAATCCTAGTGCAGAACAGCAAAGGATGTCTGAAGAACAGAATCATCACATGCCTCCTGAAGGGTTAGAAGAACGAGAGGAACGCTCTGATAATGTACTTGACCAGCAAACCTCAAAAAGACAAAAAGTAGAATTACAAGGAGAATTCCGCAAAATTAAACCACCACATTTTGATGGAGAACAGGAGGAAGCAGCAGAAGCCTGGATCATTAATATGAACAAGTATTTTCAGCTTTATGAGTATGATAACAACCTTAAAGCACGACTAGCTATTTTCCAGTTACAAGGAAAGGCCACCTTATGGTGGGAGGAGGTGAAGATAGTAAAAGGAGTTACCGAACAAAATGTTACATGGGACAATTTTCAAAGGTTCTTTAAGGAGCGATATCTAACAGAACGTTTCTATGATGAAAAGGCGAGAGAATTCCATGATTTGCGGTTAGGTCAGCAAACCATGGATGAGTTCATCACCCGCTTTACTTCCTTACTTCGTTACGTACCATATATAAGGGAAGAGAAGGCCAAAGTTCAGAGATTTGTTAGCAGTTTGCCACCATATATGTGAGAAAGGATTGAGTTTGACAATCCAAAGTCCATGGACGAAGTAATTCGTAAAGCTAGAATCTGTTATCAACAAAGCAAACAGAAAGGGGAAACTGTTAACAAAAGATGGAATGAGAAGAGAAACTTTAAGACAACAGTAAACAACAAAGGAAATCGCAGTAATGGAAGTAAGGGACATAGCAAAGGACAAAATAGCAAATTTGTGCCCAGAACTGCATCTAAATTTAGAACTGCAACTGAACCCAAGGCCAATGAACAGCAATCAAGGCTGGATAATGAAGGCACAGCAAGACCTCCAGTGCAGTGCTGGGGTTGTGGAGGACCCCACTATGTTAAAAATTGTCCACAACGAAAAGGAGCTGAGCAATTATCTCAAATTCATGAGGCTTCAACAGTAGGCGAGGTTGGTCGCAGTATACCCAGGATTAATGCGGCTCTTGAAGATCGGCAGGCAGAATATCAACCAACCATGGTTGAATTTGAAGGTAAAATCTCAAACCTTACCATATCTGTTTTAATTGATCCTGGGGCTACATTAAGCTATGTAAGCCCAAAAGTAGTGGAACAATGTAAATTACAATCTGTTAAATTCAAAAATCCCTGGCTAGTTCAACTAGCTACAGGAGCCAAACGACGAGTAACAGCCAAAGTCAATAATTGCTCATTTGGCATAGCAGACCAGCCAGTGACAGCTGATCTGAACGTACTCCCTCTTGGCTCCTATGACATCCTGATTGGAATGGACTGGTTAGAGAAGCACTGGTCATTAGTGGATTGCAAAACCAAAATAATTTACTACCAGGACCAGCAAGGAAACAGGAAAGAAATGCAAGGAATAAAGCAACCGGTGCAAGTTCGACCGATAACTGCAAACCAACTGATAAAAAATATACGAAAAGGGTGTCAAGTTTACGCTATCCAGGTGGGATATGCAGATTCCAAAGATAAGTCAGCCTCTTTGACTAGTATACCTATAATCCAAGAATTTACAGATGTATTTCCAGAGGAAATTCCTGGACTACCACCACGGAGAAATATAGACTTTACCATTGAACTAGTACCCGGAGCAGCACCAGTATCACGAGCACCCTACCAAATGAGTATTCCTGAACTGACAGAATTAAAGATGCAATTGCAGGAGTTACTAGACAAGGAGTACATTCGACCTAGTGTGTCTCCATGGGGAGCTCCAGTTTTGTTTGTCAAGAAGAAGGATGGTACTCTCCGAATGTGTATCGACTACAGACAATTGAATAAGTTAACCATTAAGAATAAGTATCCTTTACCTCGGATTGATGAGCTGTTCGATCAAGTGAAAGGAGCAACGGTATTCTCCAAGATCGATTTGCGATCAGGCTATCACCAAATCCGAATTAAGGACGAGGACATCGCTAAGACAGCATTCAGAACCAGGTATGGACATTACGAATTTGTGGTATTACCATTTGGGCTAACCAACGCCCCTGCAACTTTCATGTGCTTAATGAACAACATATTTCATCCATACTTGGACCAGTTTGTGCTGATATTCATTGATGATATATTAATATATTCACGTACAATCGAAGAACATTATGAACATCTTCGAATAGTGTTGCAAACCCTCCGAGAGCACCAATTATATGAAAAATTTTGTAAGTGTGACTTCTTCAAGGAGGAAATCCAGTACTTGGGTCACGTAATCACAAAAGAGGGAATTGCAGTGGATCCGGAGAAGATAAAGGCCATAATGGATTGGCCCGTACCAAAGGACGTAGCAGACGTCCGATCTTTTATGGGATTGGCTAGTTACTATAGGAGGTTCGTGGAAGGTTTCTCCAAAGTAGCTTTTCCCATTACCTCCTTACAGAAGAAAGGAAAGTCATTCCAATGGACCCCAAATTGCCAGAAAAGTTTCGAGCAACTGAAGCATTTGCTCACCACAGCACCTATTCTTTGTATAGCAGATCCTAACAAGGATTATGTGGTCTGTACAGATGCAAGTAAGGAAGGATTGGGAGGAGTCTTAATGCAGGAAGGTAAAGTGATTGCCTACGAATCACGCAAGTAAAAAGAACATGAACAAAGATATTCTGCTTATGACTTAGAGCTGGCTGCTGTTATACATGCTCTAAAGATGTGGCGGCATTATCTTATGGGCAGGAAATTTCTGTTACTCACCGACCACCATAGTTTGACCAACTATTTCAGCCAGCCTACCTTAAATGCTAGACAAGCGCGATGGATGGACTTTCTAAGCGGTTTCGACTTTGATATAAAATATTTGCAGGGAAAAGCAAACCGAGTAGCAGACGCTTTAAGCAGGAAAATACAAAGTTTGTATGAAGTTTCCATCAGTGGATGGAAAAACCCCTTTCTAGACATAATAAAAGAAACTTCAGACCAAGATTCAGAATATCAGCAGCTAAGACAGCAAATACAGCAAGCTGTCAAAGAGGACGGGCCACAAGAATATACAACAGATGACGCTGGATTAATCTACTTCAAAGGAAGAATGTATGTGCCAAATCAAAGCAGAATTAAAAATATGATCATGGACGAATTTCACATCAGTCATTATGCGGGCCACCCGGGTTATCAAAAGATGATAACAGCTATCCGGAAGGAATATTTCTGGCCAGGAATGAAGCGGAACATTGTGGAATATTTGGCACGGTGCTTAGAATGTCAACAAATTAAAGCTGAGCATCAGCATCCAGTAGGACTGTTACAACCCTTACCCATTCCAGAGTGGAAATGGGAAATCATCTCCATGGATTTTATTACCGGGTTACCTAGAACAACGAAAAATAATGATTCCATTATGGTAGTAGTGGACAAATTAAGCAAGGCTGCGCATTTTATACCAGTACAATCCACGTTCAGAGCTGCACAAATTGCTCACATCTTTATGCAGAATGTGTTCAGATTGCATGGTCTTCCAAAAACAATAATCTCCAATCAGGATGTGAAGTTCACATCAGCTTTTTGGAAGACATTGTTTACAGATTTGGGTACTCAGTTGAACTTCAGCACAGCCTACCACCCACAAACTAATGGACAGACGGAAAGAGTGAATCAGGTAGTAGAGGATATGCTAAGGGCTTATGTAATGCAACAACCCACGCGATGGGAAGAGTATCTACACTTGGTGGAGTTTGCGTATAACAATGGGTATCATACCTCCACGCAAATGAGTCCATTTGAGGTTATGTACGGACGGAAATGTCGTACACCCTCCAGTTGGGGAGGGCCTGAGGATAAATTAAGTTTAGGACCCGACATGCTTAAAGAAATGGAGGACATGGTAAGGAAAGTGCGTGTTAATTTGAAGGCGGCGCAGGATAGACAAAAGAACTTCGCTGATCGGAAAAGAAGATTTAAGGAATTCCAGATTGGGGATCATGTGTATATTCGGATTCAAGCCAAGAGAAGTACATTGCAGTGGGCTGGTTGTGCTAAGTTGGCACCCCGATATTGAGGACCCTTTCAGATTTTGGCAAGGGTCGGACCGGTAGCATACCAGCTGGCCTTGCCAAGCCACATCCGGGTCCATAATGTATTTCATGTGTCAGTTCTAAAGAAGTATGTGTATGATCCTAAGCATGTAATCCGGTGGCAGGATATACAGGTGGGGTTAATGTTATATTAAGGTTTCAGCAAGAATTCCATTTAGAATAAAACTAATTCAGGAATTGTGTGATGCAGGTCGAACCGGAAGGAGAAATACTGGTCGAACCGCTGAGCATTCTCGACCTGAGAGAAGTGCAGCTGCGGAAACGAGTTATTACCCAAGTTAAGGTTCAATGGCGGCATTTTGGGCCAGAAGAGGCCACTTGGGAGGACCAAGAATTGATGAAGAAAGCATATCCAAATCTGTTTGTTACTGAAAGACACCGAGACGGTGTCCAATCTCAGGGGGAGGAGATGTAATGATCTGACAGTTATAGGAATAATTTTCTAAATTACTATGCTAGGTGAATGTAAAAACTGGAACTATTACTTATGTTTTTTTTTTCTGGAAACATATGGAATTAAATGATGGATTAAATGATGTAGTAAATAGCCTTTTTGTGAAAAGTTATTTACTTCTGCTTGTCTAATTAACAGAAACAGTTGCCCATTAATAAGGGGCAGCCCTAACTACCTTTTCTTGTCCAGAGTACTGGAAACAAGAAAAAGGGGAAAAACCTGGGCTGTTGAGGAACAGACAGGAAGACAGAGAAAGCAGACTAAGGCAAGGGGTACTATGTCTGGTGAGGACCAGATAGTACAGGCACTGCGGTACAGTATTTTGCATTGCTGTTAGCATGCACCACTTTGCAAAGGCAGTGGCCTGCAAATAAGCTTGGTGTAGAGAATCAGGTCTGGGTGACTGATCTCGAGGTTGGGAGGATAACAGGCTTTAATGAGTTTCTCCAGATTGGAGGGTATTAGAGACTAAACACGCTTAATACAGGTGAGTACATTTTATTTACAGTGTTTAATAATATATACTCTGTTCCTTTAAAATCTGGCAGAGTTGGTATTGATTGTAAATAGGACCTCATAATAAATGATGAGGAATAGTATTAACTATGACTAAAATTTTATAGTAAATTTGTACAGAGTAATATTAGCTGTAATTATGAGTTTATAAGTAGACTGTGAAGGTATAATTATTATCTGTGCAGGATATTAAAACTATGAAAGTACATGTAGGGTACAATACTGCAGGTGATGATACCTGTACTTGCAGATTAGTTCTTTTTAAAAAGAAAAGAAACAGATTTAGAGTATGTACATATAATGAAACAGGTAAGCCGAATGTATCATTTGTTAACCAACCATTTATCAGAACAACGCTCAGTCCAAATCCTTGTCGGACAAAACAAAAGATGTGCGAGAGCAAATCGATATCGTCTTAAGGATTATAGCCTTATAAAGCAAGGTTACGCCTGCTAATTGCAAAGAAAATCATGGCTAAGTGCGAACTGAAACAATAGGACTATGCAACCAATAGAAAGCTGTTGAAATCGGAACTGGGTTCCTTCACAAGATATCAATTAATGCATAGGCACTCATAGAGACCTTAAGAATAGAGTTGCGGGACTTAAAGCTGAAGAGGCTAGCTAGTTCTGTGCGTGTAGACTCCTGTTATAATGTACAGTTAGTTGGAACTAATAGCACGCTACAGAAAATCAAAGAATGAACAAAATAACAGAAATACCCCATTGTACCCGAGACGGAAACGTCTGGTAAATACATGTACAAAAGAATTAACCGGGGAACATATATATGTAGAGTAACGGAAATCTTAAGTCGTTCCTTATAAATTAAACTATCAATGGACCTGAAATGTATTAGAGGGAAACATATTCATTCATACCCTGTAAGCCGTAAACATTTTCTTCCTAAGAAAAGAAGGCCTGGAAATGAAATAAGTATTAACCGGCAGATATATTCTACAGAATGACGTGAGAGAGAAACAACCCGACATTCACACGGTATCCTTGATAAATGTAAGCGGCATGCACTTCTGAAAACAAATTACTCAGAACTAATTCATAAACATTAATACAGAGTCGCGAATGCGATCGGAGAAATACATGAAACCCTCAAAGAAACCACAAATAGCCATATAAATTATCCATGATACAAGAACAGTTCGCTTAACCTTGGAAATAGTTCACGATGCAAAGCAGAAGAGTTGAGCCGCGGTAAACTGTTGATAACATCATTAAATAGTGCCAAAGCAAAAGGTACATCGAACCCCAAGGGTTTCCAATCAATTTATAACAATACAGTCCGTGTAGACCAAAGACGGAAGAACCTAGCTACTTGCTCGAATAGATTTGAGAGCAAAAATACAAATGACATGATAGGAAATGCAGGATGTCACAACTGCAAGAAAACCAGTAGCTTAACGCTGCCGAAGGGCCTCACAGCTCGACCAATCATAGAGAGTAAAAGGGACTCCTGACAATACAATAAAAATCGGGTTCAGGGTTTTGACAATCAATTGGGACCTGTATTGTTAAGCTGTAGTTAGGGTACTTACCTGGCAATGGAGGTGAAACGGAACCGTCCAACCCTGCCAACGCCGAATCTCATGCTCGGTGCTCTGTAGCAAAAAGGAAAACCTATGCATTATCAATCCGAACCTTTCGATTAACTAGCATGTAAGAATCAAACTTTAACAGAGAAAGGAATGTAAAAGAACTCAGAACTCATATACCTCAGGTTGCCGAACAGTGTTGGTGGTCTTATGGCTCCAGCAAGCCCCCTTGCGCAGGCAGTGAAAGCTATTAACCGAAGTCATTTTAGACTAATAAGACCGCTCAGAGAACAGAGAGAACTGCTCTCGGCGGAGCATGGTAGCAAGGTAAAACCGAGCTCAAACAAAAACCCCAAACCCTAAATGAGCTCTTAAGGCAGATTAGGTAACGGATCACCGTAGATCTTCAGAAAAGAATCTGGAGCGTTCGTTGCAGCTGGATCCCGAGGTAGCGGCGAGTCACTTCGAAGTATTTAATATCACAGCTATCACCGCGGACGTTCACAGGAAATATATCCAAGGAAATCCCGAGGAGTCTGATCAGTACTGTCCGAATGACAGGGAGATACATCCTCAGTTTAATGTGAGAGACAAGTGGCATCGGTCGCGCCAAGTGGCAGGGTTAATCTGCCACTTCAACGTAGCACCCAGATATAAAACCGCTTAGATATCAATATTCTGGTCCCAGTCACAGCTCTTCACTTCTATTTAATTTCTGGTTTACCTGATGGAGTTACCATGCATTCGCCCATCCATTGGCAAGCAAGCTACTACAGTGGTCGGCATTTAGTTTTCTGCCGCAAAGCGTGAAGTTATATCGTTGGCATTTACTTTTCTCATAGCCGGCCTTTCCGCGAAGAGGTCAAGTTAAGGCTGCCATCGCTGCAGCTCTGGTGCACTCCATATTCACTGTAACTTCTGCCAAGACATGTTCTATAAAATTCCCTATCACGTAGATCATCTTTTGATGCTTCACGCTCAATTTCCGCCTGCAATATTTGGAAGGCATGACTTGGATTTCCGGCTGGTCAACTAAAGAGATAAGTAAATGTTATTTTGCACATATAAATAGTAAATATTGCATTTCTGGGAAAGATAATACAGATTAAAGAATAGCAGTAAATATTGTATTTCTGGGAAAGATAATGCATATTAAAGAATAGCAGTAAATATTGCATTTTTAGGAAAGAAAAATGCATATTAAAGAAATAGAAGTAAATATTGCATTCTTGGAAAAGAGAATTCATATTAAGAAATAGAAGTTAATATTTCATTTATGGAAAGAAAGAATGCATATGAAAGAAATAGAAGTTAAGTTGGATTTTATTGGAAATGGATATATGCTTTATTGCATTAGGATACTAGTTAATTTAGAAGTTTCTTGTGGAAAATAGAAAATGCGATATGATGTGCTTCTTGGCACATCGATAATCATTCTAACCTTCTTGAAGAGAAACGTATGTTTTCTATACACAAATATAGTGTCCTTTTAGGAAAAGAGAGCATTCTTCATGCAAGGAAATAATAACTTTATAAGAGACTTTTTGAAAAACAAAGATAAAGATTCTTTCCTTAAAATACACACATGAATAGTGTTCATGCAAGAGCAAGAATCCATACCTCTTTCATGAAAAGATTATGTGCATTGAAGTAAAAGTAATTGTGTTAAGAAAGACACATGTTTCATGCACGTAAGGGTAGCTATTGTGATTTTGTGTGTACATAGAGAAAGTGGTCATTTTAACCTTCTTGAAAAATATAAATCTCTTGAAAGATTGTCTTGTTAGATGAGTTGTGTTGACTTCTTGATTTTGATGCATAAAGGGTAAGTTAAGTTTTTGTATCTTGATTTTTATGCATAAAGATGGATATCTTTAATAATTTCTCGAAAGGGAAGCTTGAGAATCCTTCATATAGGAATGTAGTGAAATGAAGTTATAATGACTTGCCTTAAGAAATAATTATGTAATTGTTTACATGAAATGTTAGTAGAATTCTAGAAAAGGGATTATGTCTTGCATACTTTCAAGGAGGGCTCTTATGATGGCTCTTATGATAAGCTACGGTATGCGTAAAGAATAGTCAATGTGTTCTAAAGATATATTCTTTGTATGGCTAGAAGAACTATTGGGCCATATTTCTTTAGGAAATGATAGGTGATTACTATTATGCTCACATAACTATTATCTTAGCTTCTTGTTGAATGAGATGTGTATGCACACGAGATTTGTGTTAGTTTTCTTTAGAAAGGATATATATTTGCATGCACGAAAAGACTACAGGTTGTGTGAGAATGCTTTATTTATTCACATGCATCAAAAGTGATAGCTAAAGGACTAGTTCTTTTGACAAAGTTTATGTAAATTTTCATGCAAGAAGATTATAACTGATATTTTAGTTAGTCCCTTCAAAGGAAAGCCTTAGTGCTTGTGCCCTTTAAGAATATGTGCAGTGCTAGTTAATATGATTATTTATAAATGTAATCATGATGCCAATGTTGATAATGAGAACATGGACTTGTAAAACTAATGATTAGTTCTCTTAAAGAGAAATATGCTTGA
>APFE031756987.1:0-10301 GCA_000404065.3 Pinus taeda | reverse complement strand
TCCATTTCTCTGTCCTTGGTCTCCAACAACCCTTTACATTGCTTGAACTTCTGCCTTCAAAAACTAGAGCCACAATAGTGCAAACTCTGGCCCTCATACATAATTCAAGATCAAAGGGAAAATCCTCAATAATCCCCCAGATTGAGATTTTCTCTCCTTTCTCCTACAACTCTAAATTCCTATTACAGTAGTGCTTTCAGAAGTCTAAAATTGCAGAGGAGAGCAGCCCCTATTCCATTCTGCAATCTGTTATTTATAATATTGTGAAGGAATTTTGGAGAGAAGAGTTTGTTGAAGAGAAAGCTGCTAAATCCAATTTTACTTGCTCAAAATTCTGACCTTCAATTGCTGGAGCATTCTCATTGACTGAGATATTTTTCTCCATATTTCTTCCACTGTTTTCCTGCAAAAAGAAATCAAAATAAATTAAAATGCAACAATAAAATCAACATGGCATTGCTGGCATTTAAATCAAATCCAATCAAATAAATAATTGAAAATAAAATATAAGCTTTCTCTATTGAGGTCTGGGACATTTTGATTGGCCAAGGATATTATTAACCAATGGATCTGCAATTAGAAGAGGCTTTGGACAAATGAAAATGAAGAAAATAACTCAGAAAATTGATTTTGTTTTCAAAATTCGGAGCTTGATCTTCTGCCCGATTTTTGACCCAATAAATGATTAATCTGTTAGTGAAACCTCCTCAAAAATGTTCTCCTTGATTTTCTCTTTCCAATGAGCCGTCTTGGGCCTCATTTGGCCAAGTATAACTCAATTTATGAGCCTCCAAAGTTGATGGATCAAATCTGATGTAAATCTGGAAATTCTGTTGTTGGGCTAAAAAGAGAATTTCAATTAAAATTCTAATTCTAAATTAGCATTCTAATTATCTAATAATTAATTTTATTTTAATTGCTAATTATAAATTAAACTAATTATTAGTAAACTATTTATTAATTAGTATCTAACTAAACTATTGACTAATATAATTAACAAATTAATCTAATTAATTAAATAATTATTTATTTATAAACTAATTATCTAAATAATAATTAAATTTTAAATAATTAATTAATTAATTTTATATATTAATTAAATTAATTAATATAAGATTTATTATTATTAAAGATTAATTTAATTAATCCTACCACTCCCATACAACTACCCTACTTTACATTTGTTTTCACTCACGTATGATCAAAACTTGAAATAAATACCAAGCTTTTATTAAAACTTGAATTAATGCATTATGCCCATATGCCTTTTGACTTTCACAATCGGCATATCGGATCGGGAGGGAGATGGATATCGGGGACAATTAAAATGTGTCAACTCAAATTCCCCGATCCGATATCGCATCGGGGATATGCTCTTCGTGTTTTTTTTTTAAATTTCGGCAATCGGGGATATGCCCTTCGGGGTTTTTAAAATATGTCATTTGAAAGTTCCCGATGCGATCAATGCTTCCGATGCGATTAAAATCTATTTTTTATATTTTTTATATATTAAATTTTAATTTAATTAAATTAATTATATTTTAAATAATAATTAACTTAATTAATTTAAGAATTTAATATTAAAGATAATTTTTTATTTTTTTATTTTTGGTTTATTTTATAAACTACAACTATTTTTAATAAAATGAAAAATAAATTATAGCCACTTTGAAATTATGATTTTTCGAGATTAATAATTTATTGGAGTAAATTACTAAAATTCGGTTGCTTCATGATTTGGCTATATGGAAAAATGTTAGTAAAAACTTACTATGGATTAATATTTAAAATGAATGCATTATTGAACTAATTTATCTACAAAATGCAATATTGTACATTTTACGCATTTTTTAATCCAGGCTACATAAATAATCAGACTTTCGAAAGAGTGCCATTTTCAAACCAGTTGACCAAATAAGGCGAAACAAACGTCAATGTGAAGCTTATAAAAAATCGATTCTAACAAAGCAATCAAAACAAGAATCCAAAGAAAACTAAAAATTAACAAAAGCGTAGGGCAATCAACTAAAATAAAAATCCAAAAAGGTATTTGGCCAAATTTTAATAGAAAGGGTCCCCATTATTTGAGTTGAGCAAACCAATAATGGGGGGTTGTGTTTTCACCACAACAATGGCGATGCACGGGAAAAGAATCAGTTATCTCTGCTTGATATGAATGAGATTTTCCTAAAATTAAAGTAAAATAATTTAAAGAAGAGAGAATTATGCTTGAAATGCTTGACTAGGTTCATTAGTCTGAATAAAAGCAAGAATTATCTAACTGTAATTTTTCTTAAAATTCCTCATAAATTAAAATATTTCAAAATTCTATATCAGTCTTTAATTAATTGTAGAGATAAAGCGAGTGTCACTTTACAGCGTAGCTTTTAGAATATACTCATTTGTCACAGGTAGAGCCACTGCTGCGAACAAACATCTATAGTCTCGGCAGGGTTACCTTTTCAATCATCAATGATTCAAAATCCCATCTTTTCAAAAATTATTGACCTAGAGATAGATCCATTTATATATGTATTACTTTTTATTTTATTTTTTATCAAATCTTAAAAGCCATTGTCCTAGTATGGTAGCGAGATAGTTGACAATGCCATTCACTGGTTAAAATTGGACTGAACAAGCTGGCTCGTGATGAGACCCCTTGTCTTATAATTGTTTGCAATCATAAGCCATTACCCTGGTTTGTTTAACAGTGTTGGTAATGTCAGCCTATTTTCCCCTATGATCATGGTAAGCAGGCTCATGATGAGACCTCTTATCTTTTAAGTTTAAATATATTTCTGGATTATTCTCTAGAAAAATAAGACTCTTTGGGACAGGGAGAATCATTGACTCCTTAAGAGTTAAGAATGACAATTTCAGAGTTAAAGGTGCTTTGCTGTAAAGTGTCTTTACTTGGTTATAAATAACTTTTCTTGACTGATAATAGAATTCTGAAAGATCTTAATAAAATTTTGAAATCTCAAAATGATTACAATTTAATGAAAAAGAAATTTTCAGATTTTATGATACTTTGCCAACTTCTCTTGATTGGTAATCTCTTCCTTAAGTATGTCTACTTTTATAATAAGAAAATCAAACTTATTAAGAGATTTAAGAAAACGCTAATAGGCAACTATTAACAATTTTTCTCCATGAATGCTAACCAGAGTTAGGTAACAAGAAGACCTTCCATATAAATCACGGCAAAGTCACCAAAATCAAAACTGAAAACCAAAAGAATAGAATTCTTATGCTAAAGTAAAAAAAGAAATCAGCAAACGAAATTAAAATGAAGAAATGTGAAAAATGAAAGAAAATCCAAGTTTCAAAAGATAAACTCAAACAAGAATGGTTATACTAATGTCTCAACAATATGAAGAAAAAGAAAATAATCGTGTAATCAATCTTTCTTATGTTGAGATTTATGAAAATCATACCTTGCAGGGTTGTAAGTGTTTTTGGCTTTTCTTTGGATAGCAGTGACGATAAAATTTAGCCACAATGAAAATTTTCTATCTGATATCAATCTTCTTGTTTCAAAGCATCGTCTTGATCATTTTTTAATAACAGGAATGCTCAAAGAAACAAACTAAAGGTTCAGAAATTCCCTGGTGTAGCTATTTTGATGAAGACTATCACTGCTTCTTGAAATTAAGCCAGGAGAAGAGTATAAGACCTTGAAAATCTGATTCGGCAGAAGATTGAAAGATTTTATGAAGAGCATTGGATAATTTCTTTTGATCTTACCGAAAGGTATCAGTTTCTCCAAACTAGCTGACTTCTTATTTTAATTAACATTAAAAACATGAAGAAGTCAAACTAACCAAAATTTTATAACCCAAGATCATTATTTATTTTACTTACACTAAAGCAAGCAGAAAAATGTAAAAATGGAATGCTTAATGCTCAAGGGAATTGAAATTAAAAGAAATGCATCAGAAATGAGAATGAGAATTTGCAGTAATGACTGTTTCTCAAAATATTATTAGTTTCATATACAAAATCAAGACCAAATCCAAGATGATAAAATTTAAATATGAAAATAGAGAGGTCTTGAATTCCATTTTAAATTATGGACTTATATATTTGAAACTGAAATATATCAAAATGATTCAAATGTACTGCAAATTCGTCGTTAACTGCTTTCTTACCATAATTATTACCCAAGCTAGCTTTTAAAATAACACATCGTTGTATCGGATGATTTGCATCAAATGTCTCTTCACCATGCTTGAATTTTAATTTGCAAGACTTCACCTTTTGCTGCTACGCCATAAATTGATTAAATTTTAATAGCTTAGAGGCATGCATTGGAAACTATTGTATCAGAGATTGCAATGGCAAATTGCCGATTAAGAACATGCGATGAGAATATGTGCAATGAAATGAAGCGATCACATCATTAAGAAATGTTCTATTAGGGATCGGGGACAGTTATGTCACAAATTGTATATCGCACACCTTATCTTGCAATTTATATTTTGCACATCGCGCATCGCAGATTCAAAATAATGATATGGCCATAAATAAAACTACAAGGAAGTGATCGCAATATCGTCGATGCAATGAATGACATAACTAATCAGCGATCGGCAATCTTAAGCACCCGATGTAACACAATATATTTCTTGTGATGCTGATATGTGATGAAGAGCGGACCTGATAACTTTTACAATGGGATTTTAATAACATATCGGATCTGAGACATCGGCCCTTTTAAAGTTGCGCTCCTACCATTATTGCGATTGAGCGGATGCGATATTTTATGAATTTGATTTGAATTTCATATCGGGTCTGAAATTATGTGTTTATCGCAATATCGGTAAAGTCGATTATCAGAGATCGGCGATTCATGTTCATGGAAGTATACTTCACTTGGAAAGCTCCGATATGCGAAATGCAATATGGCATATGAGTAAGATAATACATCGGAGGTCTTTGATGAACAATTTGTTATCAAAAGAAATACTAAGAACTACTTCCGATGAAACCTTATGATGCGAATGGTCTTATGATATTTCTTGAAATTTCAATTGGGTTTTCTAATGAATGAAAGCAAAGCTATAAAAATGCTTGAATTCTAATGAATCAGAATTGAATTTCCCTGAACCTGTTTGCAAATTTGAAATGAGTTTGTTGCTTACTTCAAGTTTTGAAAAGAAATAAAAACCTGCAAATAAAACAGAACACGAATCAAAAATAAGCTAAGAAAAATAGAAAGTAATAAGAGATGAGAACGAACTTGTAAATGCGTACCTGGAAGGAAATTGTCTGCATTTTTACCTCATAAATCTTCGAATTCTTCTTTTGGTTTATCAAAATTTTCTTTTGTTTAAAATCACCTCATTATTTATTCTAAATCTAAGTGTACAATCAGTCTAAATAAACTCTGTTTATTGATGTCCAGGAAATATAAAATTTCCCAGAAATAAATATAAAAATAAGCTTCCCTTTTGAATTGAAACAACAATTTATTACCTCTGCTTATTCTGAATAACTTGAGAAGAATCCGTATTGTTATAGCGACTGTTCAATAATGTAGTTAGTAAATGAATATGATGTGTATTGCAGCACCAAATAATAAACTAAAGATTAGAATGGGATACAGCCACTAATCATAAAAAAAAATATCAAAACAGATTTGAATGTGTGCACTCAGCAAAATGGACATCCTTAAGGTCAGCTTTAGCAAATTCCGAGGAAGATAATATGAACTTCATATGATTACCATGACAGGTTAGACTGACTAATAATGATTGAATTAGAATTAGGCTTATCATAGTCAATCATACATCTCATGGGATAATGGGATCATGAAGCTTTTATATCCTTAAATCCTTACCATATAAATTCAAAAGAAAATCTTAGAAGGAAATCTCGAAATAAAGAAAAGTGGTTTTGAGGCAATCAATACCAAGTGCAACTTTAATTGAATTTAATCAAGACATTATTCAAAATAGGCAGAGTAGAGATATCGCTATAAGAAATTTCGAAAAGGAAATCAAGAATTAAAATTTTCTGATAAGGAAAAAATGTTTCCACTGAACATGTATGAGAAAGCTGATTGCTTTGTTTTATTTTTTAATCTACAGAACTATTGCAAAATAGATTAACTACATAAAACAAGCTAACTAAATTAATTCTACTCCTATTCTAAGCATATACATGAAAATGACTAGGTATAGTCATATTTCCAGTGTAGCCATTTTCTCAATTTTATTCATGTGTTTATGTACAGTTCAAATGTTAGTAATAAAAATACAAATATAATTAAACTAAGAAAATTAAATATGAAATCAAAATGTACAGTTATTGTTAGTAATTGATTTAAAATCTCTTTCTCATGAAATTTCTTTTCCAATTCGATACCAATTGGATCACAAAAATCTAGATGAATTTCCATTAATGATTGGGAAATGTTCAAAAGAGGAGATGACACGCCGAATTGTGAATAGGAGTTTTCAAATTCAAAGGCCTGGAAAAAAATGTTACTGTTATGTACAAATGTTAAGCTATTAACCGTTTCCTTTGAGAGAAAAATTTCCAAATATTTTTCAAATGAATTAATGAAAAATGGATAGAAATCTTTCAAATGAAATGGAAAATTACTAATTGAATTAAATTGTTGGCCAGATTGCAAAAATAAATTCTCTTGTTGACGTTGCTTTTGAAAAGATAGAAGCTTTTGATGAAACATTAGCATTGATTGAAATTGAAATATTAATATGTTTTGATGCTCATGATTATAATATGAAACTTCAATTTCTTAATTGGGCAATGCATCAATTGAGTGTTTGATAGTAAGGTGTTCAATATGCCAGCGAAAAGTGTGAAAATTTTGCAAAATAAAATCAGAAAATAAATCTAAGTTTAAATAAAATAACTGAGAAAGGAAAACTAAAATGAAATCACTATTTTTACAACTAATGTTACAGCACAATTGGGATTGTTTTGAAATGATTTCATTTTCAAAAGGATTGGCCAGAATTATGGAATTTGAAAAATTTTGAATTCGAACTTGTGAATTAAAAAACGAATTATAATTATGAGTAGGAATGAGAGTTTGATCATGATATGTATTATAAATTGGAATGTTTTCTTGAATAGTGAAATCATGAAGATAATTTGTTGCTCTAAAATGAGGATTAGTTGGAATAGTTTCTATATTGAAACATTCCTCATTTATAGATGTTATTTGAATTTTATCATGAATATTATCTTGAGAAAAATTGAAATCATCATCCTCAGTATCAAAGTAATCATCATAAATGACCTCACAAGATTCTGTAGAATTCCCTTCAATCTCATCCAATATATCTAAACAAGGAGGAACAAAAATCCCATGTTCATTAGTGGCAAAAGAATGATCAATTATTGTTTCTTTATCTTGATAAAAAATTAATGGTAATTCATTTAGATCATCCTCTTTAATTTCTGGAATATCATTAATACCAAGAGGAAAAATATCATTGAAAATATCAGGATAAAGGGAAAAATGTGAACCTGAAACAATGCATTTAAAACTGTCTCTGTTTGAGAACTCTTGTGCATTACGCTCATTGTAAATTTCAGATTGCAGATCATTCCTTTGCGTGCGTATGCTTTCTTGAAGAATGCTGCTTTGCTTCTCTGATTTTGGCATTTGCTCATCATGGAGAAATTCGGAAATTTGTACAGCAGTTTGCATTTTGATTGCTGGTTGTACTTGCTGATTTGCAATTTGATTTTCCGAATTTACTTCAAAGTAGCTTTCAGATTTCAAGGCAATTTTTTCTCCAAAATTGTTGTTGTTGTCTTCTTGCATTTGAATGGAAATATTTTCCAAGCTTTGTGAAACCACTTCATCACCATTTATTTGCACACCCAAATTGGAATTCTCATTTATGTTGGAAGGAGATGAAACAAAACTTGAACTAATTTCATATGGATTGGGAATGGGAGGAAGAGAACAAATATATTCAAACCAATCTAATGATTCTTCTTCCGTAGGTTTATCTTCGTCTTTAAATCTTAAGCAATTCAAATGAAATCGACTATTAAAATCATTAACAGACTCATTTTCAAACCTACGTATATATTCAATTTCTTCACATACCTGTTCATAATCATAGCCGTCAAATTTACAAATGAAAATTGTAACAAATTGATCCCAACTGTGGATTGAAACAACTGGAAGAGTTCTACACCAGCTTCTTGCTTTTGCCGCAAATGTGAGAGTAAAAATTCTACATAAGATGCCTTCATCAATTCCTTGAAAATCATATTTTGAAACATTTTGAATAAATTGAAAGACAGGATTAAAAGCAGAAGAATTTCTCTTACCATAAAATTTTGCCTGAGACAAGAGTCTTACCACTTCAGGTGGAGTGTTGGAAGATGCACGTCCATGGATACAACTCCAAATTGGAAGTTTGAGAGGAGCCATTGCAATAAATAAAATGTTAAATTGAAGACTCCAATAGACAAAAATCTCAGGCCCTCCTTCTAGCGCCAAAAATGTTGATGCCTTGAAAATCGCCGCAACAACATTGGGGGATAACCACCCGGTCCGGACCTTAAAGCAACTCCTTTTCCATTTGGTGTGGTGGCTCCGACTGGTTTAACTAGGTCCAATTACCTTCTCCCTATTGCTATTGGTTTATAATGTATCTTTAACTGCCAATAGACAGGGATATCAAATCACTTCTTCTTGTTGATCAGGCAAGAGAATGACCCTTAAGCTGATTTGGGTTCAGCCAAGCCACAACTAAAGTTTTGCCTCTTTGAGAAGAGGATTTAAAAGAATGTAGAATTTACTTTAAATGTAAGCTTATTCTATGATGCAAGCAAAAGAAACAAATCTAAATCCTATTTTAATTAGGCAGATATAGATCTAACCCAACTAAGAGCAAGATAATTAAAGTATTGGGATTTATATATGTCTTGTTTATAATGAATATCAAATTAATGAAGTAGTTAAATTAACTGACATTATGGATAACAAAACACATCCTCTTGAGACCTCTTAACTGAAATAATAAACCAACAACATTCAGGAAGTAGTTCACAAAAATGATATTGATTATCAAATCAATAAATCCAATAATTGAATAATAATATGTGGAAATAGTTCACAACACATTACCATTCAATAAATCAGTTTCATAAGACAGATTTCAGAGTAAGTAGTTACTCAAAAATGAGAAATTAATCCATAAAAACATAGATACGTAATAACAAGATTGAGACAAATTACCCATATTGACAATAGTGCACAAATATGAATAAAATGACACATTCCTGTCACCATAAAATTAAAATTGATATTTGAAACAATAGTATTAGAAATACCAATTTATTGCATCCATTTCTCTGTTCTTGGTCTCCAACAACCCTTTACATTGTTTTGAACTTCTGCCTTCAAAACTAGAGCCACAATAGTGCAAGCTTTGTTCTTCATGCATAATTCAATATACAAAGGGAAAATCCTCAATAATCCCCAGATCTGAGATTTTTCACTCCTCCCTCCTACAACTCTAAATTCCCATTACAGTAGTGCTTTTAGAAGTCTAGCATTGTAGAGGAGAGCAGCCCCCATTTACATTCTGCAATTTGTTATTTATAATATTGGTCAAGGAATTGTTGAGAGAAGAGTTTGTTGAAGAGAAATCTGCTAAATTCAAATTTTACTTGCTCCTAATTCTGATTTTCAATCGCTGGAGCCTTCTCATTGATTGAGATTCTTTTTCCATATTTCTTCCACTGTTTTCCTGCAAAAGAAATCAAAATAAATTTAAATGCAATCAAAATATCATTTATGGCAATTAAATCAAACCCAATCAAATTCTATTTAAATAAATAATTAAAAACAAAATATAAGCTCTGTATTGATTCTTGGAATGGTTTGATTGGTAAATGATATTATTGACCAATGGATCTGCAATTAGAAGAGGCTTTGGACAAATGAAATTGAAAGCAATAACTCAGAAAATTGATTTTGTTTTCAAAATTCGGAGCCTGATCTTCTGCCTTATTTTTGGCCCAATAAATGATTAAATCTATTGGTGAGACCTCCTTCAAAATGTTCTCCTTGATTTTCTCTTTCCAATGAGCCATCCTGGGCCTCATTTGGCCAAGTAGAACTCAATTTATGAGCTTCCAAAGTTGATGGGTCAAATCTGATGTAAATCTGGAAATTCTGTTGCTGGGCTAAAAAATGAAAATTCTCATTAAGAATTAAATCTTAAATTAGAATTATAATTAATTCTAAATTAATTGTTAATTATAAACTAAACTAATTATTAATAACCTATTTATTAATC
>APFE031756985.1:0-19020 GCA_000404065.3 Pinus taeda | reverse complement strand
TTTGTAATGGAATAAAATTATAATAAAATAAATACTAATTTCAAAATTGAGTTTTTTTTGGGGAGTAATTTTGATTTTGGAGTGATTTTGTTTTCGTATTTGTGGATTATATATAGAGTTAGAATAATTATCTTATCTTTAAAAAGATTAATATAAATAGTTAACTATTATTATTGATATGTAACTTGATAAGTTAAACCTTTAGGCATAAAACAAAAAGGGGAAATTTACACTACAACTTAAAGGTTAATATGATAAAGAGAAAAGAGGATTCACCTAGCTCACACCATTAAAGGATCCTCGTGGTATGTCTAGAGTGAGTGGAAGAATGATTGGAACTAAATGTTTTCGGGATTTTAGATCAATTTTGTACTCATGAGCGGAGACTCTGATCTCTAGGGTTTTGGCGATCTCTACAATGGTGGTTCTCTCCAAACAGCTACATACCTGCTAACACTGATGGCAACACGACTTTTCGATCCCACCAAGACAGTTTTGAACCTCATGAATCCCCCTAGGGGGAGGGAGCAGTGCCTCCCCAATGGACGATGAAGAGCGGAAAAAGAATAAGGAAAGCGACAAATCAAAGGATCAGAGTGAGAACAACACCGATCTAAACTCACAAAAGGCAAAACACGATAACAAAGAACAACCCAAGGTGAGCCCGACAACATGAAAGCTCATGGCTACTGAACGTCTCAAAGTAGTACTTTCAAGCCATCGAATCAATGCTCAGATACAGTATATGAGGGACCATGCTCTGATAGGCAAGTTCATAGGACTTTGGCAGACTGTGAAGGTGCTGCGTGGATGGATAATAGTGAAATGGAACCCAAAAGTACATATCACCCTACAGCTGGGGCCTAAAGGGTTCTTCACAGCCATTTTTAACTCCGTGGAAGACTAGAATAGGATTCTAGATGGAGGGCCCTATTTCTTCAATGTCGCTAGCCTGTTTCTTAGAGGCTGGGTAGAGTGCTTCAACCTTGATAAGGAGGATCTTAGTTGGGCTCCAGTGTGGATTTGATTGTACTCACTTCTCGTGGAGTATTGGGATGAAATTTCTATAGAAGAAATTGTTAGTGCTTTGGGCGAATTTATAAAAGTTGCAGAGGAAACAAAATTCCGAAGATATACCTCCTACGCATGAATCTGTGTCTACATGCACCTCAACAAGGCCCTTCCGGATGCGGCAAGTTTATTCCATGAACATGTGCCATTTAGGTGCAGAATATGTCATGCCCTCGGTCATTTATTCAGGGACTGTCCTTTATCTCAAAAACCCTCATTCCCAGCTCGACCAGATATCCCTAAGGCTGATGGCTTTACCAAAGTGGCCAGTCGAAGGAGAAGCCATAAGAAATCATCTTCAAATTCCAAAATTCCTTAACCCAGCTCATCCAATCCTTCAACGAGAAATAACTTTGAAGCATTAGCTCATCAAAATGACCCTAGATTTGAAATTCCTGCTCCCCTAGAGAAGGAGGCAACGAAGAACAAATAATCGAAGCATGTAGATTCCAAGTCACTCCAAGAAGATCCTCTGCCCAACGATACCTCCTCCTGAGATAAGCACAAGATCCTAGCACGGAATACTCAAGGAATGGAGGTAGACAACTTACAGTCTGATTCCAGAATATCAGAAGAACTAACAGAAGAATTAAATGAATCTCAACACATGGAGGAGGAACCCAAAAGTATACATATTGGGGAACTAGACATTTTGGGCCTAGAGCAGGCATGTAGAGCAAAACATTTTGAAAAAATTCCAGACCGAGAACTAGAGAATCTGAAGGAGGTTCTTTCACGGGCACAAAGGCAAAAGTCTTTAGGTATTCAGACTGGCAGCCCATGGGATGGGAGATTCATTACCAAAGATATCAAAATGCGTGGAAGGAAAATAGACCTCCAACACACAATCAGAATAGGAGAAATGTTAGTGGAGTCAGGGAGGTACTCCAAGCTAACAAAATACTACAACTCCCTTCATAATCCTTCCCAATGAAGTTAATATCATGGAATATCAGAGGGCTCAATGGCCCATGGAAAGGTAGACTACTTAAAAACATGATTATGCAAGAAAAACCACAAATCCTTTTCTTGCAAGAAACCAATTGCAATTCAAGTGCTCTGGAGAGAATTGCAGCAAAAGTCTATCCAGGAGGTGTCACAGTTGCTGTGGATGTCTATGGGGCATCTGGAGGCCTTGAAATCTTATGGGACACCTGAGCTATTAGTCTCAACAACGTCCATGCAAGTAAGAATTTCATCCAAGAATTTTTTCACATCATAGGGAAAAATATACACAGGCTTTTAACCAATGTTTATTTCCCCCAGGACGCTATGCATAAAGCAGAAATCCTGAGCACCCTCTCAGCTATCAACACTGATAGGCTGCACCAATTATGGATTTTAGGGGGTGATTTCAACATGATTAGTAGGCTAGAAGAAAAAAGGGGAGTCAGGAAAAGAGGAAATCAGGAAGGGAAACCCCTTAAAGACTTTATTCAGAACAACTGGCTTATTGATCTGCCTTTCAATAATGGACTCTTCACTTGGAGCAACAAAAGAGCAGGGCTGCCTCAGATCGCCTCCTGTTTGGATATATTCTTGCTTTCAGACAATGCTATTCATATTGAAGGAGACTGTGGTGCTTCCATCTTGCCTTATGCGAGATCTGATCACTGGCCAATCTCCCTTCAATGGACTCATCCTAGCAACACAATCTGAAGACCATTTCGATTCGAGGCTTTCTCGATGTCCCATCCAGATTTCAACAACTTAATTAACTCAGAATGGAACAATTTCTCCCCTCCAAGTGGTTCAAAGATGTTTCAATTTCAGCAGAAGCTCAAGCACCTCAAAGGCAAGATTAAACATTGGAATCACACTTCTTTTGGGAATATTTTCTAGGCTCAGAATGTCCTCGATCAAGATATGAAACTTTTGCAGCAGAGGATTATCTTTGAAGGCCATTCTGATGACCTGTCAGAATAGGAAAAATTTCTTGAGGCGCAAACCATAGAGAGGGCCAAACAAGAAGAAAAATTATGGAGGTAAAAGTCAAGAATAAGATGGCTTAAGGATGGTGAAAAAAATAGAAATTTTTTTCATAATACCACCATCCAATGCACAATGCATAACAACATAACTCAAATTCAAAATGAGCAGGGGGCTAAGGTAGAAACACATGCAGAAATTGGAAGCGAAATACTAAACTATTTCAAGCAAGCGCATCAAGAGCCACATGGACATAGATCACGAGCCATAAAAAAAATTACTTGAAATATTCCCAAAATTATTTCAGAGTAGCATAACCAAATTTTTCTCAGGACTATAGAATTACATGAGGTTGAAACGACAGCTCATCAACTGAAAGCAGGGAAAGCACCAGGCCCAGATGGATTCACATCTAACATTTTCCACAATTTCTGGCAATTGATAAAAACAGAAGTTTGGCAGGTGGTTGAGGCATCAAGAACCTTAAGATGGATGTTTCCTGGATTGAATGCCACATTCATTGCCCTGGTTCCCAAGGATGATCAACCAAGTAGTCCTGACAAATACAAGCCTATTGCCCTATGCAACATAATCTACAAGATAGTCTCCAAAGTCATCGCTTCCAGGCTCAAATTGCTGCTTCCTCTCATTATTTCGCCTGAGCAATCTGGATACGTTGAAGTTTGACAGATTACGGATGGTACCATACTAAATCATGAAATAATCCATTCCCTGAAGCAATCCAAGAAGCCAGGTATGCTCCTTAAGATAGAGCTTCCAAAGGCTTTTGATAGCTTAAGCTGGTTGTACATTAAAAAAAATCTAACTGCTTTTGGTTTTCTCCTCCTTGGGTAAGATGGGTTATGAGTCTCTTATCCTTCTCCTTCTTTTCTATTCTGATCAATGGTATTCCCTCCTCTCCTTTTCATCCTCCTCAGGGGATTAGGCAGGGAGACCCTCTCTCACCATTCCTTTTCATTATTAATGCAGAAGGATTGGGTCAAAGCATTAAATTAGCTCAACAATCTCAGCTCCTTAGAGGCTTGTCTCTTCGCAACTCTTCCGCCTTCACTCACTAGCAATTTGTTGATGACAACATGCTCTTTGGTCATCCTTCTATCCAGGAAGCTCGTTAGCTCAAATCTTTACTGATGGACTTCTCGGATGCCTCAGGAGCTATGATCAATAAATCCAAATCCCAGATATTCTTTTTCCATACCCCTATTATTACCCAAGCAGCTATAGCCTGCATTCTTGGATTTTCTATTGCCATCCTTCTGTTCGAATATTTAGGAGCTCCTTTAACTACCTCGGCCTTGAAGCATTCCTCATGGAAGATCCTCCTAGAAAAATTGGAGGCTCACCTTTCCTCTTGGACACACAGAGCCATAAATAGGGCGAGTCGTCTAGTCTTTATTACATTCGTTCTTCATTCCATGCCGCTATACCTTTTCTCCATTCTCGCGGCTCCCAAATGGGTTCTCAAAGAAATCAAACATCTCCAAAGATCCTTTTTCTGGGGCAGCACAAGTCACAAACACAAATGGGCTCTTGTCAAATGGGATATAGTTTGTCTTCCAAAGAGCGGCAATGGTACTGGATTAAGGGATCCTTCTTATAACAATGAGGTCATGGGGGCCCATATTTCTTAGAAATGGCTTACTACGCCTCTCAACCCCTGGGCTACTCTCTGGATAGAAAAGTATGCAAGAAATCACCCAACAGAGGAATTAATATGAATGTTAGAAGTTAGCATGGGCTCCCTAATCTGGAATTCGTCCAAGCAACATAGAAGCCTCATTTGGCAGCATAGTTTCTGGGAAGTTAAGAACAACAACACTGCAAGATTTTGGGAAGATTCTTCGGAGCAGATGCCCAAGTTAAAGGACCTAATTTTTCATTTTCAACTTCTAGACCATGACAAGCACACATATGACAAGGTTAAAAACTTTTGGAGTCCCTCTTCTTCTCATGGATATAGGCAATGGACCAAAGTGGATCAAATTATAAGACACAGAACACCACAAGTTCAACAAACTCTTGACTCAGAATTAATGAAAATAATAATACAACTATCTAACGAAAGGGATATACTTAGATGGGGATATGAAGAAAAAGGTACCTTTACTACAAGAGAAGGTTATAATATCATTATCAAGGAACATATGGTGAAAGACCCTCTCTAGAGCAAAGTCTGGGACCCTACCAACTGGCCAAAAATTTCCACCTTTCTCTGGCTCCTGTGTCATAACAAGATCCTCACATGGGACAATTTGAGGAAGAGGAACTATCATGGGCCCTTTATCTGCACTAACTATAGACAAGAGGAGGAATCTGTAAATCATCTCATGCACTCCTGTCATACCACTTGCAAGCTCTGGGAAAAGATCAGTTTCCGATGCCAAAAGGAAGGAAGAATACATGGAGACATCATCGCCACAGTTCGTAACTGGGATCAAAATCATTATCAAAGCAAGATTTTAAATTTATTATGGAAGCTCATTCTGGGCTTCCTCATGTGGACCATCGAGAAGGAAAGAAATCGTATAATATTCAAGGATCACTCTACACGTTTGGAGAATCTTTGGAAACTAATCTTCCAAAATATCAAGGAAACCATCTCACTCCATACCTAGAATCAGGAAGACCTTCCTACCATCCCCCAAGAACAAAACATCTGGGCTAACTGTAACCTTCAGTAGAATCAAGAACATGTTGTCAAATGAACAATTCCTTTTTTGGGTCGTTCACCTAAAAAGTGCCCCCCCCCTCCCAAGCATACGTTCCAGCTAAACTTTGATGGAGCCTCGAAAGGTAATCCAAGTAATTCGGGCTTTGGAGGGATTTTCAGAGACTATAAGGGTGATCCTCTTCTATCCTTCCTAGGATCAAAAGGATGGGATACCAATAATTCAGCTGAATTGAAAGGTCTTTGGCAGGGTCTCATTCTAGCACATAATCAAGGATTCTTTCCACTTATCATAGAAGGCAATTCTCAGATCATCATAAATATGGTCTCCAAAATTATGCAAGGAACTCCCCCAAGTAAAGTGAGCAACAACTATAGAATGGCGAGAAGGCTTGAGCTCATTGAATGTTGGCTCTCCTCTCACAGGTCGATCACTTTTAAGCACATCCGCCGGGAAGGAAATAATGTAGTTGACTCACTTGCTAACCTTGGAGTTGAATGTGGATTGGATCTTCACACAGGATCAATTTCCAAATTAGCCTCTGAAACCCAACTCAACGAATACCAAAACCTGGTGAAGAATGAAAAGTAATAGGAAGGATAAGAGCACCCAGATGCGGGTGAATTAAATGTCAATTTCTGGAATTAATTAAGGGCACAAGAGCTCATTTGTGCCAGCTGTAGAAGAGCATTGTTCTCCATTCTCAAATCTGGCTCAAGCTGGCTCACTTAAGGAAAGAGTGATTCTACCTGAAGATTCACTTAAGTGCTCACTCTGTCTGAGGCAAGGCTATTGCTGATATAATCATGGCGAATACGACTCTCCATCCCATTATTTACTCCCCGTCTTGTTGCCTTTTACCCTCCCTTGTAGCATTTCTCTGTAGGTCTCTCTCGGCTTCTGCCTTGAGTGGGTCACTCTCGGTGGCTCTTGTGGTTGGAATTTTGCTTCCCTCTTTCCATTCTCAAGCCTGTTCTTTGGACTTTTCTCGAATTCTCTTGGTGCTATCTCGTCTCCCCTCCAAAGATTCCTATTTTTCTGAGCTTTCCCTCTGTGGCCTTACCATGGTCCGTGAACGCATGAGAAGCCACCATGGAGGAAGCCGTGGTGGTTGTGGGCATTCTCAGATTGCTCACTCTGTCGATCAACCCCCGCCCCCTACTACTCAGCCCTTATCTCAGATGAATTTGCCTCCTCTTAGCCCATCCTGCAGGCCTTTGCCGCATAATGCTTTTCAATCTACTCATTTTAAGTTTCAGAGTAGCCTAAACAGGCCCATTATCATTGCCAATATCACTGTTATCTTTTCTGAAGAAGAGGCTCTGCCTCAAGCCACAACATGAAATTTGGTTGATCTTTCTCACGGTGGTCATAGAAGAGTGGGCAACCATGGCATTGAGCAGAATTTGGAAGAAAAAGGCAAGGTGGAAGGGTGCTTTGAGCAACATGATGAGGGTGGTTCTCTTGGTGACACTCAACCACCAGGTGGCAGCTCTCATGGAGCCTACGTCTCGATGGCCATTGCAGGTAGCTCCAGCGACACCCATCCCTTGTCAATTCCTCCAGGCGGCAGTAGTGCTGGTGACATGGCTACGGATGAAGAAACGTGGTATGGCAATGCATGCCCAACTATGGAGGAGCTTCCAGACCAGGACATGGAAATGTGGTGCCACCTGGACAATGTCGTGTCCTCCCAGTTTCTTTCTAGTGGTTCTTTTGGTTAAAGTTCAGGCGGTTTTAGGATGGCGGTTTTGGTTTACCCTTGACAGATGGGTAGCTTGTTTCTTTTTTCCTGGTGGGGCAGTAGCTTGTAGCTCTTTTGTAGATTTGGTTTGCATCTTTCTTTCTTGTTTCTAGTCTTGACAGTTTCAGGTTCCTATGATCTTATCGTTGTATTCCACTTCCAATTTTTGGCTCCTTGTTTTCTGTAACTGGTTCTCCCATCCTTGGGACAATTTTTCTACATTGAATGCTCTCAAATGCTCTTTCCTGAGGCTTCAACTTCTTTGTAAAATTATTTTGATTTCCCTTTAATAGAATTAGCCTTTACCTAGAAAATAAAATATGATAAAAAGAAATAATCACAAGAGATTAGGGTTTGAACTCCATCTCCTACATGAAGAGAAGATGTAAACTATTTTCCACCTATTTTAATTTTTTTTAAATGAGATGCCAGATAGAAACATTGGATGGAAAAGAATAGCAAGGTGGCACACCTCAAAGGTTTGAATGACATGTATATAGAGCGATGCAAAATATTTGTATAACACACTTAACCCCCTAATGTCATATTAGGGTTGTGGATTGTAATCATACTTCTCCTTAAAGGTTAATTACAAATGTGGGGTCAAAGTCTTATTTCTCTCATAACCTTAAATCAAATTTGATATAACTATCATCTTTGGCTCATCAAGAGCTTTCACAGAATATAAATTTCATCTAAATTTAAGCTCTTGGCATAAAGTCTCTGAACTTTAACACTTTTAAAGGTCAATTTCTTTATTTTTACAACCACGTGGAAATTCCTAGACATGTATCTAGGTCCAAGTTTGTTGGATTCATTCTATACTCAAGCCTTTCCGTATTGGTGATTTGTGCATTTTCCAAAACCTTAACATTCTGATATGTCAATATACTGATGAAACAACTTAACAATATCTTAATATTCAGAAAACTTTCTAATACACTAATACAATGTTAAATCCATCGAATGTTAATAGAAAAATTCAAAATGGATTATCGAATATTCAACAAAAACGTTATACCTACAAACCCTCACAAAACATCGATAGGTCTCTAGACATGGGGCCATATTGACACACGACCTCAAAACTTTGTCACCCAATCATAGCTTCCCACATGGAAAATGATGAAATCTTTCACACATGGCATGTTTAAGATGTATATCAAATTATCAAGGTAATAATTATTTCCAATATGCAATCCTCCCAAAGTTTTGATATCTTGATATGTCTATATGATAGCTTGGCATGTCACATCAATCAATAATGATCAATCACCACCTAGCACATTGGATAAGAGGACATTTCCTCTTCCATGTGGCATTCTTGATGTGTTCCACATGCCACTCATATTCGCAAGGTTGGCATGTAAAAAAGGCTAGATGTAGGTGACAAATGTCATACACATGGGATCCCCATGTCATCAAATCAAGACATCACCCCTCAATTCTCCTAACACTTGATACTCTTGTTAGTCTAATGTTTTGAGGTTCCAAATTTTTAGTGCCACCACATTGTGCTCCTTGTTAATACATAAAATGCTTCTGACTAACAATTGTTTCTTAGGGCCATTCCAAACAAGGATTTTTCATAATGATTCACTTCCATTTCCTCGAGGGCTTGATATGTTGATATTTCAACTATCACCTTATGGCCATCTCTCTCTTAACATTCTGATAAATCCATTTGACTAGGGTTAAGGAAAACATTAGTGAAATCCCAAATTTTGAATACTCTAACATGTCAATGAGGAATACCATCTTGAATCTTCCAAATAGTTTCATTCTAAGGGGTGCATTCCCAAAATTCTCTTAATAGCTTGTGTTACAGGGGTCAACCCACAAAATTTCATTTTTAGTAAAAACCAAGGCTTAAACCCAAGATCCCCTAGCCACTTAAGTTTTTTTGTATGATTTCCTTTAGATTAATATTTATTTGGTGAACTTTTACAAACTAAATATTAGATTCTATTTCTTTTTTAATCTCTCCTTTCTCATCAGGGCCTCTACTCCTGCTTTCTAGTGCCATCATTAACAAAACCTTCTAATCCTCACATCAAGAAGAATGAGATCATCCAAGGCATCCTAACATTTTTTTATTTCAAACCATAGGGAACAATGATTTAATGAAAATATTAATAATAACTAGGACCACCAACCTATTATCTCTTCCCCTTTGGAAACACACCATATACGTCACAAAAAGTTATAAATTATTACAAACAGGCATGTAAAATATCACAATTAGGAACATCCAAGGATACCCTATCAATTTATGAACATAAAACACATAATGATCTCATATATATGAAAGGATCCTATTTCACATAAAATTCATATTCATAAAGGAATACATTTCAACATTTAGGACAATTATGTTAACTACTCAACGCACTGATCATGCATCATGCGTATTCATTAAAATTGTACAAAACTCTACCTACCATTTCACACATACACAATGAATCCAAAATAATATTTAAATACGAAGTGTTGAGAAAAAATTACAATTCATTTACGAGAAATGAATACACTTATCTATTCCTCTTAAAATTGTTGGAAATCGAATAAGGAATTACCACTCTCCACCAAATCATAGGTAATTTAAAATACACTACAAATTTCTTAAAACTATCCACCTCCTAACCATATCCAATGTATAATGGATGGTTCACTTATTGCATAACAACAAAGAGTGTACTTTAATGTATAGAGTATGAACGAAAATTTCCTTCATTGGCTAGGAAATAGGAATGCCACTATGCAGGCAATAACTTTAGGTTGATAAAACTACAAATTTCACAACATAGAATGAAATTTATTCCCACTTTCTATAATCCCTAATATAATCCTTCTTCTAGTGCTTCACATGCATAAACCCAACAAAATAGTTTATTTCTTTCCATTTTACTAGATTCAAGCAGAGGAATCTCTCTTTGGTATCCTCATCTAACACATTTCAGGATTGGACTTTGTGGTGTAGCTTCAAAATCTCTAGTTCACAAGTGTATGGCTTACAATCATTTTGGATTTACAGAAATTCAAGTCTCATTTCTTTTTCTAATGTCTCTAGTCACTATAATGCTCCAAACTCAAAATCTTGGAATTACAAAACTAGTTTCCTTCCCCTCACGAGTACTACCTCATGTATGAGAGGTTTAGGGTCCCCTTCTCGGGCTGAAGGGTCAACAAGGAATTCATTGTAAGGTGTGCAACCCATCTTTGGGTATTTCAGTACCTCCTCTCCCCATTCCTATCATAGTTTCTTATTAGTTGGTAGTTCAACTAGAACATCAGGGGTCATGAACATTAATTTCAAAGAATATAGGAAACATCCCAATCCCTCATATAAGATTTATAATCAATCTATACTTGTCCTATGATTCAACTTTAGCAATTTATAATTCTATTAGTAAAATATTTGCATCAAATAGTTGAGCAATTTGTCCATGTCGGCTCTCCAACATTGTCATCTTTCAATTATATTATGAAAAGTTGGAATTGGAAAAAATGATGCTACATCCCCATCCTCCTTAAAGAAAATTTGTCCTCGGTGTTCTACTATCTGTAGAACCAAAATTATACATAAAACCAAAATGGGTATGCCTTCTACATGATATCCTCTAGTTGCCATGTTGCATAACCTAGTCCAAAGTTCTTCCATTACACCTTGACTTACATGGAGTGTGGTCGTTGTCTTTTTTGAGTATCCATTGTGGTTTTGGATAGAATTCTCCTTTATATTACATTTGTATCAAAGTCTAATCAATAATAAGGTTAACAACATCTATACATATTTTAAGTAAAGATATATAAAACACATCATGTTCCTTCATTGTGGGAGGAATGGTGAGTTTGTATGCTATTGGCCCCACTCTCTTCAATATTTGAAATGGTTCATAGTATCTTTGTGTTAAGATGGCACACAATGTCACTCTTAAGGAACTTTTGTTTTCTCTAATTTGGAGATACACATGATCTCCTATTCAAAATTCCATATGTGCTATATTTTTTCTACATAACTCCTATGTTGGACTTCCGCGACCTTCAATCTTTTCCATATGCTAGATACTTCCTATTCCATTTCATTTAACATATCTAGCCTAAGTGTGATTCTATCCACTAGATTACCCTAGTTGATTGGGATATTGCACTTCCTACCATATAGCGCTTCGAAAGAGCTCATCTTTAATATTTCCTTATAGCCAATAATATAAGAGAATTCCACCAAAGTAAAAAAATATTCCCATCTCTTAGGTTGATGTGTAACATACGTATTGAGTATGTTTTCTAATGTTATATTTACTCCTTCTATTTTTCCATAAGTTTGAGGGTGATAGGATGTGTTTAATGTTGATAGGGTTTCAAATATTGTAAATAAAGACTTCCAAAATTTAAGGTAAGCTTGGCATATTTATTATATATGATCTTCTTAGGCATGTTAGACAATATGAAAATATTCTTCATAAAAATATGGAAATACCAATTTCCTTATAGGAAGAGTTTACAAGTCACTTTCCCTACTTAGATTATCCACTACAACCATGATCACACCATATTTCTTGGTGGTTCTTGGTAATCCACTGATGAAGTCCATTGATATCACTTCCCACTTCCCTTATAAAATTGGTATTGGATTCAACCATCCTATTAAATAGTTGCATTCTACTTTAACTTGATGTAATTATTATCAATATTTTCAACAATATCTTTCTTCATCCTTGGCTAACAACATATTTTTGGTATATTTTATCATCTTTTGATATCCTAGGTGACTTCTGTGTGGTCTTGTGTGAAACTCATCCATGCCAATCATATTGTTTATGGATCACCTACCCTTGTATTGTAATAATGCATCTCTAAGTACCTAATAATTTTCTCCCATTCGACCCTTCAGCTCTTGCTATGGAAATTTACTTACATGGTGAAAATACTCATCTTCCTATGTCAACTCTTTTATTCTTTCCTTAATATCTATATCACATGTACTCATGCTTTCCATGTATATCACTTGCATACCTCTATTGAGTTTATTGACCACTTGATTCTCTTCACTTTGGATGTGTTCAATCTCTAAATAAAACTTGATAATAAGTTCCATCCACCTTACTTTCCTAGAAGTCATTTTCTCTTTCACAAACAAATACCCCAATGTTGGGAGGAAAAATTACTTTGAGACTATCCTAGTGTTCGACTAAGGGTGCCAACAAAACGTTCACGTAGTCTAGCACTTTGTCAACATTTTCACTCCTTCAAGAAGAAGAAGAGTCTCACCCGAGGCAAACCAGAACCATAGAAGGATAAAGGGGATATAGATTTGATTAATTATGCGACTTGTGCAAATACTACAACATCCATTCTTAACCATTCACGATATATATATTCAATAGGAATTTAAATATGTGCATAAAATTTTAAAAGGGGCCCATAACTTATACCACTAATTGCCAGAATTCCTATCTTGCTTATATTATTAGTCAAAAGAGAATAATTTCATTACATTCATCATAATTACAACTTGTGGCAATTACACACTCTCATGCGGTATAAAAATCCACAAAAAAGACATTAACAAAACATTAGAAGCCCACATCTCAGAAACTGGATAACTCTAAATGCTTGACACCGTCTATTCTCCTAGCTCAATTTAAAATTTGAGGCACTCTCTAAATTTTTTCCTCACTACGTTATGGATTATTTTATAGCCACGCTCACTTCCTTGATCCATGGTTTTTTAGTATCTAGGGCCATAATTTTCATTTTCTATTTACTGTGTCAAAATCGGATCCTAGTTCTTCAACACGCTCCCTTATTTTCCATTATGTGGGTTCTGAGCCATGTTATTGCCAATTTGTTTTCTGATGTTTCATTTCCAGCATTTGGATCCAAAATTTCCTTCAAAACTATTATTCCTTCAAAAATTCGAAGGATCCAACATGCGGCAACCACATCCTATTGAGTCACCCTCAAGTCAATGTATTTCTATTTTGCTTCTAAATCTATGGTAGGTTGGATTCCAATAGCTTTATTTGCAGTACCTTCAAATGAAGGACTATCTTCGGAATAGTATGAAGTTTGGACTCCTCCGGACTTGTCAATTCAGAAACACAACAGTTCCATAAGTCCATAAGTGTGGAAACCTTGCCTTAGAACTCAATGACAGCATGCTCACTAAGATCATTGGGTTGTTACTCAACCAATTCTTGAATATCCTGATAGGAAACTGTGGAAAATGTTCTAAAAGTCATAAAATGATTTATAGCTTTTGGGTGAGGGTCACGAATGGCCCACTTGGTCACTTGGACTGCATCCTCGAGCTGATAAATTTGGGCATCAAGTACACCCACCTAGTGGAGGATATTCTTCTTTGCTTCCATATTGAAGGTCACTAATTCTTGTTGATATAAACTTTGAACATTATCGTGTAAGGGGTAAATGGTTGCATTATTATTTGCGATAACACAACTAACATCAGAGATCTAGAAAAACATGTGTTGGGATTCTTGCATGACTTGGGGTAGAGTAGCGCAAAGAGAAGTAGAAATGTGCATTTTCTCACTATTCTAAGTGTGATAGATAGTTGAAGGATTAGATAAATATTGTTTCATATTAGTGACAATATTCTAGAGCTCTACATGGATGTTTGGAAACAAGTTGTTGGCACACCACTTCAATGATAGTACAACATTTGGCAAGGGCATAGGTGGAAAAATCTTCATCTTGTTTGGTGGCATATGGAGCAAGAATTGTCCATAGATATTGCAATTCAGAATGAACGTCACTAACTTGGGTATCTAATTCTTCCTGCTCAAAAGGTATGTACCAGTGACCAAAATGAAGTGTCCTTCAAAAGTGAGGTCATTAAATTCTCTTTCTATGGTGTCTTTAGTGCTACGCCACAGTGCATACATATAAGAAAGGGACTACTCTTCAGAAAGTGTAGCAAGGTCACGTCCCTCTAGAGGACACCACATTGGGAATGACCCAACTTGGCTTAAATTTTGGGTAAAAGACCCCGCAGAAGAAGGAGTGTACCGCACGGATTTGGTGAAGTTATATTAATTGTGCAATATTTTAGAGCTTTGGGTATGGGAGAATCCCTTGTTTTTATAGAGGGGATAGTGTAGAGTCCTAGTTTTATGGATCCATGGTATATGGACCATGGTTTTTATAAGGTGTATTTAAGGGGGTTTAATACCTTAGCATAGATAACAATGACAATAGAAAAGAACTGATGGAGTGGTCATATTTTCTGTATCTTTCTATATTTTAGGAAAGGCATAGCAGTTGAGTGCACGAAGGCCTTAAAGAGTCTACAACTAAGTGTAGAAACCACCTGCAACTAGGTGTGCAGGTTGAAGAAGTGAATGTAGCCAAAGATCTATTTAGTAAAGAAGGAAGTTTTGACAAAGTTTCATATGTCTCTTGTATCTTACATTTACTATTATATCATTTGTTGTGCATACTTTCCTTTGAGATATGCAAATACTGTGAGTTATACTGTGAATTGTTGAAGTTTGTGAGTTTGTTACAAAGTTGTGAAGTTATTTATTTGTGCAAAGTTCTTTGTATATCCGAAGTTATAGGAACAATACAAAGTATAAGTAAATACGTGATGCCACTACATGGATATCCCTTAGGTTGCAGAAGCTTGGTTCTTCAACCTCCCATAACTGCTTCGAGTGATATTGCGATCTGCTTGTAGGTCATTTCTAAAAGGGCTAGTAGTTGAGGGTTTTGTTAATGTGCAACAGATTCTAAACTTGGGTAAAGAACCCTATAACAAACAAATGGTTCCATTTTCAAGACTTGAAGGTGAATCTCGTCAGGTCATTGTAGGAGAGAGTGGTGACATGGTATATGAAATACAACGGGAGTAACCCAAATGCTATATTTAATGGAATTAAGAAAGCATGGGTAACAGAGTTCAAGAAGCCAAAATTAGAGTCACAGTGTATCAATAAGATAAAAGAGATCAATCAAGCACAAAATGAGTCCATATGGGAGTTAGATCAGTGATTCAAAGTATTGATGGGACAAGTAAGTTATACTTTACCTACAAAATAGAACAAAGAATGGTTTATAGCTGTGCTATTACCACATATTAGACCTTTGTCATAACAAAATATTGGGACACAAGATGAAGCACTCGAGATCGAGATAAAGTTGGAAGCATCACCGATTGGGGATACTCATACAAGAATACAACAGATATAGACTCAACTAGCTAATTGACCCTGAAATTGCACGATCTTAAGAAAGGAAAAGATGTCAGATCAGAAGTATAGTGTACAAAATGCAAATCATAGTTTCATTATAAGGATCAATGCCATGTGTTTATAGACTAGATAGTGAGTGGAGTGCTTACTCCACTCAACCAGGGATTGTACTATGAAACCTGTATAGAAAGAGGAAAACATCACCTTGAGGATTTCTACCTATTACCGAAGTACATGTAAACACTAAATAAACTATGTTTCAACTACTTTAAATCAGTGGGCCATGACAAGAAGAATTGTCCAAGTTATGATTTAATGATGAAGCGCACTATTGATGCATATAGATTACAAGATTAAGGAGATGCCCACACATATCAAGGGTCTGACCAACACGTTGGTCGAGGATGTTTCCAAGGTAGTGGTTGAGGACGAGGAGGAGGATTTGGTTGGGGCCGGGGCCAAATCATTTATTATAGCTATGGTCAAGCAGGACACTTCATGAGAGATTGTCAGAACACTACAATGACCTGCAGTTACTATAATTATTTTGATCATGTAATTATTTTGATCCATGCTCACCATAAAAATGGGTAACCCATTATTCCTATAAAATTTAATATATAAAAAAGAAAACAAAAATTAACTAAATAATAACTTTATTACAAATTATACTGTGGTTATTTATAAAAAAAATTGCATGCATATTTCAACAATAACAAAAAACTTTAGTGGAAAATTCTAGCAGTGAAATATGTCAATATTACTATGAATATTCCAACATATTCCATGGGGTTTAGATATATTATGTCAGCCTAATAATTAAGTTATAACTATGGGGATGAGCATAATTATAGGCATATATAACGTGTGGTTGACCAACTTATGTACTAATTGTTGGACTAGAAAATGTGGATCATTAATTCTTATTGGAATGTTTATATTATGTTGTTCTATTTCATAGTTATAACATTCCAACCAAATATCCATTTCATGTTGTTCTCTCTACTGAATGTTGTTTCTAGGTGACTTAATATGTCATCAAACATAGAATACTTGGATGAAACTTTGTCACTATCTTGGATCGCGTTCTATCTTGAACATCATTTTCTTCTATAGTTCTTATCATAGTAACATGGGTTAAATTGCAAGCCAATTCGATGTTCAATTTTTAATTTTTCCTGTTTGGTTCAGTTGACTATCCTTTGTCGCATGCCTATGATGAGCACCTTTCTACGTTGAGTTTGTCTAGAATCGATTTTTTATGTTGCTATTTTTTCTGAACTACCATCATTTTCTATAGTTTTTTTTAATGAATACATATTATCCATGTCCAAGGAACTGCAAGACGTCAAACCCGATACATTATTCTAGAAATTGTTCTAATTTTCTACGCTTATTTTCTTTTCTACTTTTTAAATGATATCCTCAAAAACATTTCATGCAATTGAGTGTAGATTCTATTGTTGTTGTGTGTATTCTAGTTGAATACCTCGAAATATTCCATTTCCTTTATTGTATATGTTTAGGTCCCTATTGGTTTCCAAGTCCATGAGTCTTTGCTTGTAATATTCTTATGAGATTATGTCACAAGTTCTAAGAGGTCAAATTTGAATGGTTGTGTATAATTATGCTTCCCTTTCTTCTTCTTGTTCAGCATCTTGAAGGAGTAAAATTATATCCCCTTGGTCTTCTCAAGCTTATGGTGGAATTGGGAATATTATATTAGATTATTAACTGATCCTATATATATTTCGTCAATTGTAGGCTGATACAGAATCTCTTGCGAGTCTACATCTAAAGAGTTGACGTACCAAACTTCAGTTATTTGTATGGACAATTGAACATGCACTGAGGGAGGACTCATTTTTTGTATGTGTTGAGGTACTCTCCATCTATTGGAAGATTTTTAAAGATTTCTGGAGGACTAACTAGTGAAATTTGTATCATGTCTACCGAAATTAGTAAAGAGGGTAACAAAATGGACTTATTAGAATTTTCACATTCATATTGGTTCATATTCAGCATGTCACCAACATGTTTTTCCTATTTGTACATTTTTCTTGTCATGATCATTTGACCAATTTATTGTAGAATAATGATTTTAATATTAGAGACTCTCCCTATTCATGCAAAATGACTCTCTCTCATTGATTTAGAAATAAGAAAAAAATGAAATATCAAAAACTTATTTTAATAATACATATATTTAACAAAATAATATAAACATGAATAAATAGGAACCAAGTAAAGAATATTTATTATTCATATTGCATTGAATAGTGGAAATAGGAAAAATCCATATAGAAATACACAATTTAGAAATTTTACAATTTTACAATTTTGAAATACATATAACTAAATATAGAAAAGAACATATATATAATTGATTAATATTAATTGATGGAGGGAATAATAGATAAAATGAACTGGAGACACCAACATTAAGACCTTAAAGCATCTAGAAAATATACACCATCATTGTATGATCTAATTGGTGAAATGCGAGTACACTTCCTTCAAATTGATCACTATGTTATGACACTTTAAGTGCATAAAAGATATAGTTTTAATGGTAGAGTTAATGTGTTAGATATTAGAATTCATGTGTATTGTAAAATTTCAAGAATTACAATATCATGATCATGAAGTGTACTAGGGGTCATAGTTTCTAGAATTCATTGTGTTTTAAAGATAATAGTGCACTATGGTTCAATTAATTTAGAGTTAGTCACTTAAGAATTATCAAGTGACCAATGCAATTGTTTCTTAATGGTAGTAGTTGTTAGAGGTTGCATTATGGAAGGGTTTTTAATTATCTAAGAGTATGAGTGATCACAATAAATTAATGGTTATGGGTCATATTAGTGTTTTGACATTCATAATGGGTTTTGGTTAAGGGGCACATATTGTATAAGATATTTTGGTCAGAGTGGTCAAATTTTACATTAAATAAGGGAAGCAATTTTTCGGGGTTAATATATAGTGCAATATCTAGAAATATCTAATAATAAATTCATTATAATTAGTGAATTTATAGATACATATATTAATATATATTTTTACGGATCAAAATATTATTCAGAAACCTAATGTGTGTTTCCTTATGATTTCCCTCATTGTTTTAATCCATTAACTAATGGGTTGTACATAAAAAAACCCTGAGTGATTTAGTAGCTAAGTTTTCGATACTCCTAAAATTTTGCAAGGCTCTTAGAAATATTCAAAAAAATAGGTTATCTTAACTTTGAAATAAATATTTTATTTATATATTTGTCATTTAAATTTTCCAACATAAAATTATTTAGAAAAAAATATAAATTAATTAATTTTTAATTACTAATGAAGAGGATTATTAATCCATATGACTTTA
>APFE031756984.1:31040-106662 GCA_000404065.3 Pinus taeda | reverse complement strand
GACTCATTCATTCACATCTCATGGATTGTGCTGGGTACTTTGGGAACCATTGACATTACTGGTGGTCTCTCTCACGCTTGTTAACAGTTTACATAATTGACTGGTAATCAAGTGGTTTCTACCATGTTCGACATCGACTCATTTATTCACATGGCTAGAATCGTACCAATTCGGGAAGTAGAGATGAAGACCTGGATCTAGTTTCCACCATCCAGGCTGTGAGGAGTTTTGTATTCATTATATTGTAGACCAATCATAAACAGATGGCTGTGCCCATACTGTGTCTACACGAGTCTATAATTATGATGTATTATGAAATCATTCCTGTATCAGAGTAGTTAGTCTGTTAGTTAAAGTTTTGATATGAGTATGGGAATGCCTACCTCAGCGATGATATGATCTTATACATGTATTTTGTGTTGAAAATTGCAGGTTCTAACCAGGCTCTCCACGAGATAATCCTCGAAATGATAAAGTACTCCACCCTTCCTAGATGATATAAAACCCTTATCTATTACAGGCTTCGCACTTTAGGGGGCAATCTGTTACACTGAAATTTGTCACCATGACTATCTGCAATTAATATGGCTCCATCAATAGTCATATTATCTTCCTTGTCAAGCCTTATACCTCTGCTCTCCATGTCAAACTTCAAAAAAGAGAGAAAGTCATTAAAAAACATGTTTATCTCTGGGTACGCAGGTTCTCACTACCTTGCCTGCGTGTACGCACCCCAAACACATTAGACCTGCGTAGTAATACGCTCTGTATACTAAAGCTAGGGTGCGTACCCCTGTAAAGGTCAAAAGGCGCAAGTTTCATCTTTAAAAAGTTACTTGTGGTCACTTCTAGAGCCTTCTAGAAGAGTTTTTGACGTGTAATGAGCGCCTCCAGATGGTTCATGCACCCCTATGATAGAGGAACTTATCCCATCAAGAGAGGAGCTACCCCATCCAAAAGAGGGAAGTATCCCATTGATGTTGGACCTAATTAACTTCCTCTAGAAGATTATAAATACAGGCATTGGGCCAGAGGAGGGGAGGTTGAAAGCTGAACATTCCAAAGGGTAGATGCTGCTGGAATTAGGACTTCCTTGTAGAAGCTTGTGAGGAGACATTAACATCCTTTCTTGTTTCATTTGGAAGTGGGTGAGCTTGTCAAAGTAGAGGAAAACTCTTGCTGGACCCTGGGAGGAACTTGCACAACACCAAGGCTCAGGTTGTAATGGTTTCTTTTTTGTTTGCTTAATACAAATAAGTCCATTCTTCTCAATGATTTGTTGTTAATGAATTGTTTCATATACTCCTTGGTCTATATGTTGAATATGCTTCATTTTATGGAATATTCAGGTGTTATGTAATCGTTTGATTGTTAGTGTATGCAGGTTTCAAAGTGAAGGAGGAGCTCATCTGGATCAACAAAGCTAGGCTGCTACAACAAGCGTTGGACCTAAGGTAAGATCGAAAAACACTTGGTTTATCATAAGATAATGTATATTTAGAGAAGGATTGCTCTTACTTGTTCTGTTTGTCACTAGAGAGTCTTAGACTCCTAGGGAGGTTAGTTTTTTCCGCAAAAATAACTCTTTCCGCATGACAACATTTATAAAGGATATTGTTGTGTACTGTGAGTGGGTATTAATTTTCTTCATTGAGTAGTAGTTGTGATCAATTTTTAAGGTGTAAATATGACATTGAAGAAAAAATGGCCAGAATCAGTGAAGTATTAGAGTTCCTCAAAACTCTCATATTGTCTACTACTCATGATACATTAAAATTCAGCAAAGTTTCTCTCACAGGCATTCAGGTCTATCTACAAAATGCACAAGAGAAAATTGATTTTTTTACAGCTCGAAACTCAGCTACAGCAAGAAGAATTAAAATAGAGGAGTCATTTTGAACCTATTTCTGTTCAGAAGATTGAAATAGACTCCCATAAAGCAGCAGTTGTACATGCAGATGCAGAAACTCAGTCTACACTTCCCAAGCCCATCATTAGACCTTGGGAACAGCTTGTCCAAAGAAATCATAGAACCGGTCTTGGATATGACAAGGACTTGTCCTTTCATATCCCAGACTACTCAAAACCCATTCAGTTTCAGAGTGCTGGATTCATTCATGACAGTTCACCTGCTTCTCATGATAGTTCAGCTTCAGCTATTCCAGACTCTGCCCCTTTTCCACAGCAACAACAACAACAGATCGTGAAATGCCAACACTATGACCGAGTTGGCCATTTGAAAGATCACTGTTTTGATCTTCATCCATGTAAGAACTGTCATAAAACCGGTCATTCTTCACATAGATGCTTCTGAAACAAACATCCTGCAAGAACAAAGATTCATCTTGGATGGATCGCTTCTTGGCAATGGGCATCAATAGCCAAGAAGATATTCCAAACACATGTCAGAGCTTGCTCCAAAGTATTGAAAAGTCTTGCAGCTAAGTTTTCTCCATCATCTCACCTTGTATCTAACAGGGTGGGAAATGATGGTCATCTACAAGCTTCAAAGCCACATCAAGCGAGCCTGAGCCACAACCTACCACACCTGTTTTAGCGTTGTAGCTAGAGACAAAGATGTCCGTGAGCATGCCATCAGTTGGTAATCTGGGACACTTCCTCTAGCAGAAGACTTCAGCTTCTTTCCAGCTTCGGAAGAATTCCAGGAACAAAATTGAGAACACTTCCTCTGGCAGAAGACTTCAGCTTCTTGCCAGTTTTGGAAGAGTTCCAGGAATTGCATTAAGCATTCCAGAGTTGTTGGTCATCCTTAAACCATCACAGGTTGAGACTTCCCTTTCCAGGTTGAAGTTCTCTCTTTTATGCGGGGTGAGACCTCCCTTTAATGGTTGAAGGTTTCCCTCTTCAAAACAATAGGAGCACTTCCTCTAGCAGAAGACTTCAGCTTCTTGCCAGTTTTGGAAGAGTTCCGAGAACTGCACTAAGCGTTCCAGTGTTGGTGGTCATCCTTAAACCGCCGCCCTTTATACCAACATTTCAGAGAGCACATTCAGCCTAGCGCTGCCATGCATTTTTGCACATATTGTATTACAACTCTCTTCTTGGACTCATACATAACCCTTCAGATTAGCGGGGGGAATGTTGGAAACCTAATCCTCAATGGGTTAGTGTGGAAGCCGAATGGACAAAAGGAGTCCAAGAGACCTTGGGATGTGAAACCCAACGGTCACATAATGTACTATAAATGTATATCTCTTGTTAATAAAAATTGGATTCTCATGTTTATCTTTCATATTGTTCTGGCTGCCCATGTGTGTTTAACATATATTTTAGGTTTCCTACTAGGTGTTTCCATTTTATTTCTTTGGGGCATGAATTAATGATAATTATGCTTCACTATGCCCTTTGAATTCCTTCAAAGTAATTTTTCAAACCAAACTTATGAAAATTTTTAAAAAAACTACACAAATGTTCTCACATTGTAGGATCTCAATATTAAATTTGTTGTATCTCTACACTTTCAGATCTCCAAGGTCTGAAATTGCATGCTTTGGTAGCTGTCTGATTCCTCTTTCCAACCATACACATTTGATCAATATTGGATTCTCCAAGAAAGATTTATTCCAAATCTCCCACAATTCCCTGATTATAGACTGGTTCAGTATAGTGAACTTGTATGAAGTGCTACATGTCACTGTTTCAACCTTAGGACCTGAGACCAATAAAAAAATGCTACAGTCCATCCTATTTCTGCAACATTTTATGAAATTTCAATATGATTCACAGAGAGAAATTTATTACAAGTCCCTCGGTGACCTGTTTGAGATATAATTTGGGAGCCTGCAAAAACCCTAACTACATTCGATCCTATCTTTGAAGATATAGTGATAAAATATCTAAAATTCGAACCCAAGGTTCATAGACATTTCAGATCAAATGGGTTTTAATTTTAGGTTTTGAAACATCGTAGAAAAAATTTATAGAGAAAATTCCATGATGACCTATTTGGAGTAGCAAAACCCTAGAATCCAAAGGCTATAATACCAAATATTATGTAAGAAGCTCACAAAATAGAAGAAAATATAGATAAACGACTTCAAAATCTACCTCTTTGAGGGGTAAACCTCCTTTACATTACACACATGAATAATTCTTAAATGATACAAATGACAAAACCCCCTTTCTATATATAGGAGTCTAAGGGGTCACAATATAATTAAAGCCGACATAACGATAATAATGTAAGGGCGCAACAATAACAATAGTTGGCTTCTATAGGGCACAATAATAGTAATATGGGAACAATAGGGCACAATAATAACAATAAAGGCTACAATGGCAATAGTAATGGGGGAATCACTAATATTATAGGGACCTAACAAGCACTTTTTTTTTAGAAGAAGAAAGAGAAACATGATAAGGTAAGGAAATACTAAGCCACGATTTCCCACTCCACTCACCATTGAGGAGTCAAATAGCCACAAGGAGGAAGAATCTAAAAAATAATAAGGACAAGAATTTGAGATAACATCCACATCTCCCTCCAGAGACATAACCGATATTATTAAATGCCTCTTAATCCCCCTCTCCTAGAGCGAGATGGTATGTAAGCTAGAACTATAACTAGAGGTAGGGAAGTAAGCACTTACAAGGGGAAAGAGCCACAAACGCATCTAGAGGGGCCAAGCACTAAAAAATAAATGCTACCAGAACAACCACAATGCCACAAGAACAAAATGTAGAGCTATAGGAAAAGACTATAGAACCACAGGGGTAGGATACAAAGCTATAGGAACCAGATCTTTAGTCATACGCCTTATCTTATGATGGTTGGATTGATGCAGGGAAGGTGCTTCCCATCATGCACCAATGATGTTCTTTGAACTAGAAATAGAGAAAGACAAAACTTATAGATAGATACAAATTGTAAAGTATAAAGGGGTTCAGGATGTTGGCATTATGGAAGGAAAGATGAAGAGTATGGGAGAAGAAATGGACAAGCTTAGGTTTTGTTGTAACATACAATTTTTGTTACCTTTAATATTCATGTCTCATTCAAGAATCACTTGAAAATATCTTAAAAAAAAAAGATAAGTCAAGAGGGAAATGTAATAAATTGCATATCGGAATCAAAACACAAAAGGAACAAGTATAAAAGAATTGCTCGATGTGATTAAGTTAAATCACAATATAAATAGTTATATGAAGCCATAATCAATATGTGTGTGTGTGTGTGTGTGTGTGTGTGTGTGTGTGATAGCAATGCGATTAGATCATAATCGCGAAACACAATGGGTCGTTGTATGAAGTTACCACGGGAATCACCGATTTCCAATTGAGATAAGCAATTAATAAAACGCTGAACAGGCCAGACCCAAAGCATATATATATTATGTTTTATAAGCCCTGATAGGTCCACAATCATCACATAACGTTTATATATGTATATGATTTACACCGATTGCGATATGCAATGGACGAACCCCAATAGTTTATATATGATGTGCTTTATAAGTCCGATGGATTCGCAATATCGCAAGTTTTGAGTTCAAGCACCAATTGAAAGTGTCAATTGCGACTGTGATGGGTTTTAGATCGGATATTTTATATGCTATGTTTTATAACTCTGGCGTGTCTTTCTTGCTGCAGTTTATTAAGGATTGGGTTGATAACCATGGAAAGCGCTAATTGCGATTTGCGATGGGAAGTGAACAAAGTGTTGAACAAGGGGATTTGATAGATTTATTAAACAGAGTTAATTCCTTTCATTTCCACTTTTCGTATTTTGCATTGATTTCGTTGTGTAAATGGAAAAATTAATGTTAAAACCGAATCTGAAGAGGAATGAAATTGGGTGTATTTTCTAGTGTTTTGGCCAATCACAATGCGTCTGATACATACGTAAGCCCAGGTCATGCACAAGTCAAACACAGTTTATTATGATTCAAGAGGATTAATTATTATTAAGGCATATATAGACGAACTCAACAGTAGATTAATAGAGCCGAAAGGCCTGCAGTCATCGTCATGTTCATTTATTTTCTGTTATTTTCTGTTTTTTGAGATGTCTTTACCCTCTGTGTAATAATTTGTAATACTTCTTACTTCAGATAGTTAGAGAAATAGTTCTAGTAGTTTGACAGTTTCAGAGATTAGCAACTGTTTCACAATGTATAAAAAGAAGAAAATTTACAAAGAAGGGGTTGGTGGTTCAAATTTTGGAGAACCTGGAGACTAAGCCACTGTATTCCTAATATAACTATTGATTAATGAAAGAATCAAAAGTTTCCATGAATTGTTGGGTATAATTTGGTAGCCGCTCTATCATGTGTCATCTTATGTTTTCTTCTTTCAAGTATAGTAATGAAGTTATAGGTATGTATTTTCTTATGTAGATAAAGTTAAAATTCCTTAAAAGAGTGCTCCTATACTTGAAGTTTTCACCTTCCTTTCTAAGTTATAAATAATAGTTTCTATGTAAGGTAGCATATTATCTTTAACTTCTCCAAGGGTCACAGATAATAGTTTCTATGTTAATCAGCATATTGTCTATGATTCAGTTCTCATTTTCATAATTCTTCTAAGTGACGAATAGTAGGTTCTGTTTTAAGCAACATATTATATTTAACTTCTCCTTCAAGCTTTCTTCATTCATCATTTATATCTAGCAACAAATGGCATTATGAGATGTTCTAGTCATACATTTATTAAGGGCTAAAGACCAAGTTTTCCAGGTCCTTCATTTGAGAATACAACATATAATTAAGTGACAAATAAGTGATAGTAATTACAAACATTAATGTCTTAAGCACAATTTCTCTATAGCCAGGAAATTGGTTTCTTAAGGTACAATATTAATTGGCATCGTTGCCGAGGAGAGAGTACAAGAACATTTTTCCCTGGGTTTTCAATATTTTCGTCTGGTTGTTTAGTGAGGGTGGAATGTTTGGTTGTTTTGAATAAAAGAAATTGAATAAGAGAACTTTTCCTTGGGTTTATTAAGTTTGAAGCCGATTCTTGGGAATGACAAGTTTCAATAGTTGCTTGTACATTCACACCTGTTATTTTCACTTCCAACATTGACTGGTGACTCCACTGTACTTTGAAGTTTTCTGTTCTGGGTTTTAATGGATCTCCCTGCATTCTTAGTTCATAAATTTTGTCCATTTGATTTTACTAGGATCACCAGCTATCCTCATGATATGCCTGCATTTTATTTCCGGAATGAGTATCTTCCAAAATTCAGTAGAAGGGAATATGAAGATCTAGCTCAGCACCTCGAAGAGTTTCATGAATGCATGGAGTAGCAGGGAATCATTCATGAAGATGTGAAGATGAATTTTTTCTTTGTTTTCTTTGGACCTAGAAGCTAGGGTTTGGTTCAGGCCTCTGCCTCATTCAAGCATTTCATCTTTGAAATATTTCCATTAAGTATTCAATTCTTATTATAGAACTTATTATCCTCAAAAGTTTCTTTTTGAAGGTTGTTGTGAATATTATGATGCTAAAGAAACTTTAAAGGCTCAAGATAATCTTTCTCATGAAACTAATGATTTTGTTGTTAATATATCAAGAATTTAGAGAGGTTATAGCCAGATTAATCAGGTCCAAACAAATGCATTAGAGATAGAGGAAAATTTGGTGGTTGCAGGAAAAGCATTAGAGACATAGCCTATCCAAGACAAGGGAAAGGAAATGATGGAATCCTCTCAAAGTCAAACATTCGAGGATATGTGTAACATAATTAAAACTTTGTCAGATAGGTTGAATAAGTTAGAGTTAGAAAATAAGAATTCTCAGAGACCTACGTTATATGCAGTAGATGAAGATGAACTTGGTATCAAAGGAGAAGAGTATGAATATGATGAAACAGATGCCATTCATGATGAAAATAAAATTGATGAATATTGGGAGCAATTCTCTAATTTTATGCAGACTGAACTACATAAGAAATATGACTTGAGATTGAGGAAAAGATCAAGAAGTCAAGAAAATAAAAGTGAGCAGCAAGTTTCAACTTCCTCATTAAACGTGACTCCACAGGAATCTCAGCCTGCAAAGCAAGTGAATAAAGGAAACAAGAGAGTATTCAAATGGAGGAAAATTAAAGCATGCATCAAGAATTTTTGCTCAGTAGTCGAGAAGAGGAAGAAATAATTAAGTTGCAAATAAATCCCTAGAGATCCTATTTTGTTAAATTTAATGTAAAAAGAAAGCTGATAAAGAGATTGTATATTATTTCATTGAAGAACAAAATGATGCCCATGGATCAAAAGTAGGCAATCTACTTGAAGTTGATCATATGTCATATAGTAATGCGAAAAAATTTATTTTTGTTCCTGAGGTTAGAATTAAAAATTACTTTCAATAAAAGCTTAGAGATGAAAAATGGAGACATGGAAGTGACATAGATAATTTTCTTAAAGATGTTACTGATTGTTCTATTGAACATATTATCCCAATAAAAGGTTTAATTGAGCAGGAACCTTCATACATAGAGAATTTCTTTTTTGGAGCTGATCAAGAACATATTTTTTCTTATACTTTTGAAGATCCTATGGCAGATTACATGGAAGAATTTATCAATAGTGTACACATATCATTTCGTTGATATACTCTTAATTTTTGTTGTGAGTTGCCTTTATGCATAGTTTATTTTTCATTCAGGATGAATTGTATTTTAAAAATTTACTAGCAGAATGGTTCAAGATTATGCACTCAAATGCTAACCTGGTATCATTGGAAGATTGACTTCACCTGATTGAGGTCAGTCATGTACATATGTAGGAACTTGTACATAAATAAGCTCAGGTGTTGAGAATTTGGTTTCCAGTTGCAGTTCTTCAGTTTAATTATTAGTTGATGAATAAAGGTGACTTTCCCAGTTGGAAACCGGTTTGCAGAGGTTTCAGACTTCAAGATTTTCAGGGTCCAGTTTGTCAAATTTCAGGGTTTTCAAAGTTTTGGACTCCATGCCCAACTAAGGCTACTGATCTACAATTCTCAATATTTTTCTATCAAAGCACAAGCATCCTATCACTGTAGATATTGGTGTGGGTTCACTATACAAATTTTTACATAGTTAAGTTTGGCGAAGCAATGCGTGACTCCATGCCCGAGGAGAAGGCACTAATCTGCGGTTCTTAGTGCTTTAGTGGCAAAAGAACTATCCTCGGGTGGAGCCAGATGTTGTAACATGCATTTTTTGTTACCTTTAATATTCATGTTTCATTCAAGAATCACTTGAAAATATCTTTAAAGAAAGATAAGGCAAGAGGCAAATGTAATAAATTACATATCGCAACCAACAGACAAAAGAAACAAGTATAAAATAATTGGCCCATGTGATTAAGTTAAATCACAATATAGATAGTTATATGAAGCCCTAATCAATATAGATATGTGTGTGTGTGTGTGTGTGTGTGAGATAGAAATGCAATTAGATCACAATCGTGAAATGCAGTGGGAATTTGTATGAAGTTACCACGGGAATCACTGATTTCTGATTGCGATAAGTAGTTAATAAAGCGCTAAACAGGCTAGACCCAAGGCATATATACATTATGTTTTATAAGCCATGATGGGTCCACGATCATCGCATAATGTTTATATATGTATATGATTTACGCCGATTGCAATATGCGATGGCTGGACCCGATAGTTTATATATGATGTGCTTTGTAAGTCCAGCGTGTCCACAACATCGCAAATTTTGAGTTTAGGCACCAATTGAAAGTGTTGACTGTGATTGCAATGGGTTTTGGACCTGATAGTTTATATTCTGTGTTTTATAACTGCGACGTGTCTATCTTGTCACAGTTTATTAAGGATTGGGTTGATATAACAATGGAAAGCGCCGATTGTGATTTGCAATGGGAAGTCAACGGAGCACTAAACAAGTGGATCTAATAGATTTATTAAACAGAGTTAATTCATTTCAGTTCCACATTTCATATTTTGCGTCGATTCCACTATGTAAATGGAAAAATTAATGTAGAAACCAAATCTGAAGAGGAAGGCAATTGGGTGTATTTTATGGTATTTTGGTCAATCAAAACACATCCAATACATATGTAAGGCCAGGTTATGCACAAGTCAAACATAGTTTATTATGATTAAAGCGGATTAATTATTATTAAGGCATATACAAAGGAACTCGATAGTAGATTAATAGAGCTGAAAGGCCATCAGTCATTGTCATGTTCAGTTATTTTCTATTATTTTATGTTTTCTGAGATGTCTTTACCCTCTATGTAGTATTTTGTAATAATTCTTACTTCAGATAGTTAGAGAAACAATTTTAGTAGTTTGACGGTTTCAGAGATTAGCAACTATTTCACAATGTATAAAAAGAGGAAAATTTACAGAGAAGGGGTTAGTCATTCGAATTTTGGAGAACCAGGAGACTAGGCCACTATATTCCTAATATAACTATTGATTAATGAAAGAATCAGAATTTTCCATGAATTGTTGGGTATAATTTGGTAAACACTCTTTCATGCGTCATCTTATGTTTTCTTCTTTCAAGTATAGTAATGAAGTTGCATGCCTTTATTTTCTTACGTAGGTAAAGCTAAAATTCCTTAAAAGAGCACTCCTATACTTGAAGTTTTCACCTTCCTTTATAAGTTATAGATAATAGTTTCTGTGCATGGCAACATATTATCTTTAACTTCTCCAAGGGTCATAGATAATAGTTTTTGTGTCAAACAACATGTTTTCTATGATTCAGTTCTCATTTTCATGATTCTTCTAAGTGATCGATAGTAGGTTATGTGTTAAGCAAAATATTACCAACTTCTCCTTCAATCTTTCTTCATTCATCATTTATATCTATCAACAAATGGCATTCTGAGATGTTCTGGTCATACATGTATTAAGGGCTAAAGACCAAGTTTTCTAGGTCCTTCATTTGAGAATACAACAAACAATAAAGTGACAAATAAGTGACACCAAACAATAATCATTAATGTCTTAAGCATAATTTCTCCATAGCCAGGAAATTGGTTTCTTAAGGTACAGTAGGTTCCATGAAGAAAACAAAAGGGACCACATACAAAAGGACAATAAGAATTTGAAAGCCTAGTTGTGGAAAACACAAAAGTTGTTATGAGAGAAAGAATAACAAATAGCCACCATGGCTAGTCTATCCATGGAAATAATGCATTATTGATACACTTCAAAAATTTATTATTTATGTATAAAATATCAGTGGTGTAAATTTTAGATCAAGAAATTAGTACAACAAGGTTCCATTCTCCTGCAAGGTATAAGAAAATTGATTGAACTTCATCTCAAATATAGCATTGAGGATAGAGCCAGAATTGCAGAATTTTATATGCATAATCTAGTACTTCATAACATGAATATTTTGGACACGAATTCTCAGAATTAATGGCTTTATCTTCATGGTTGCACCATGAAGAAACTAGGTAAGATGAGGTCAAAAGGATACTAGCCAAGGAGGTAGAAGAACCAACATGGGTGAGGACAAAACTGATATCCCAACATCTCATCATTAGTAATCATAGGCTCATAGAAAAAATCGTAAAATGGAACAATCTATAAAGAAAGTTAAGAATAGAAAGTACTTCCCTTTAAATATACTTTCATATTACTAGAAGATGAAATACTGCAAGCGTGCCAAACAAGATGGTATACCTTGCCACATAGTTTAAGAATAAGAGAATATCAATCACCTGAGAGGTTGGAAAATGCATTGGATGAAACAACTATATACAAAAGAATCATCTAGAGGCTTGGATTCAATTGGTTTGGATTCCATCTTAGTCATTCTTTATCACTGGGTCTACAAGAACATTAGGATCAAGCAGAGAAAATAGGGAGTGGATAGAAATTGAGGAGAATGCAGCGTTCCATCCAGAAGGGGCTACCACATACAAAACAACTTGTGATGTCGAGTAAGCCATTATGGAAATGAATGAAAAGAAACAAGATGACTAGGTTTCTTAGAGGACGAGCAATATTTCTATTAGGGCATATAATGGGCCTCCAAAATAGGTGCAATTTAACAATCATCTAATGATCCATAGGCATATTTAACGTTTCCTTATACACTTGAAAATATCCTTTACAAATTTAATATGTTATTGGGAGGGTTAAGAGATAATTACCATATCGTGTCTGCCTAATGCATTAATTCTGTAGGATATTAAGGATATCTTATGTATATTGTGCAAGATTCCATCAAGAAAATATTATGGGGCTTGTCCCTTTCTAAAGGATAGTCACCACTCAGTTGGATCAAGGAGATTTACCACTTCCCTGTAGTTGTGAGGACACCAAGGATGTGGATCCAAAATTTTATGGATTTTGGTGGGGATATATCCCCTCCTCAAGGAGGTTTCATTTAAACATTTTTTCTATAAATAAGGGGCTTTAATATCCCACTAGGGATTCAAAACCCTAGAGAAGATAGTAAACAATACAGAAAGGCTTCGTTGCCTATTATTTTAGTTTTCCATGTTTCACAACACTTGTTCATTAATGAAAAAAATCTTTTGTTTTCATTCTGATTCTTATTTAAGGGACTAGATTCTCCTTGGGTTGGCCCCCTACTTGTATATTTACTTTCCATGCATTTACCTTAGTTATGTATTTATGCAAATCTCATCTCTAAAAATTGTTCTCTTTGTAAGGTTAGTGAATGAGCTTCTTTCATAGTTTGTTTATGTATCTTGATCTTATTATGAAAAATACTGGGGGGGGGGGGTGAATCGGTATTTTGAGATGAATAAACTTTTCATTTCATATTTTGATTTTTGTACACAACTTTACTGAAAGGAACTCACGTGTGTATGCAGCTATTCTTAAGACAACTAGTGTACATCTAGTAAATTTATGTTTCAGTTAATGCATCATATGTTTGCCTTCATCCAGTGCATCAGTAATTTATTAAAAATTAGATAGACAGTAACCATGTGTGGTAAGAACAAAATAAACCATCACACATAAGAAACACACATGAACACCCGGATTTAAGGTGGAACACAATGCGGGAAAACACCACCTGTTGCTGTCGTCTCTAACTTCTTTTTAATATAAAGAAATATATTTTTACAATATTGTACTGTTGTAGACTCATACCAGTATGTAGGAACCCACATGTAGAAGCATACAACCTTCACTTGTTTTCTAGCTCCTACTGAAAGGGATCTCCAACCCCCTAGCTCTTGTACTAACGTAAACTTGTACCAGTACATAGGCACCAACCTGTATAATGTTACAACCTTAACTAGTTCTCCAACTACTACTGGAAGGGAACTCCAACCCCTTGATCTGATTTACCAACTACCACTAGAAGGAAGCTCCAACTTCCTCAACTTCGGGGACCCCGTTTCATAAATTTTCACACTGGATCCACCTACTACAACACATCATAACTTTTAGGCCAATTTTCATCAAATTTTCAGACTAGAACCATTACCAACACTTAAGCTCAATACCAATGATAAAACTCTAACTCATCACTATAACACAATCATTAGTCTCTAACACAAATAAATTAGCCAATCATTGAAACCCAATCAACTTAAACTTAATCAAAACTCAACCAATGAACTGGAACAGTCAGATCACTATAACCAGAATATCAAACATCATACTACACATCAGAGAAACCATATTATGTTATTACAAATCCTGATAAATGATCTTTCAAAATTTATATGCTACTTTGCTTAAGGAAACCGACATGTATTTGTGCTTTTCTGTAGAGAAACCTGCGTAAAGATATCAATATACTAAAAACTTGTAATTTTGAATGAGATATAGAGTTGACCAGAGTTCTTCTGAAATATCCTTTTAGCTTATAGAACCCTCATATTTTTAGCAGCATCAATAATGTTTTCAACCAATCAACATTTAACCAAATTCAACTTCATGATTCAATCAATTCTACTTCAGACATTATCACTTAACCTAGATCAACATGAGGTCATCATTGACAAACAAGAGAGATAAAGCATCACTAATCAGGCTCATCAGTCATTTATGAACAAAAACCCTTCCTTTATATACACGACTTTGAAGAAAAGAACTAGCGTGTATACACGACTTCACCGAGATCAACCTGTGTATAGATATGCAAATTTTGACCTAAAATTGTGCAGTTCTTCATAACTTTAGAAAGACCCAAACCATAATATTCAGAGATAAAAACATGCATCAGTACTTAGATCTAGTCAATCCATGAGAAAGTCATACATTGGAAAGTCATTTCAGGTCTCATGATCCTGATCCATCATTGTATTCATCGGTGCATAATTATTTTAGGTCTATGTGTCAATTATGGCCCTTATAATGCAGATATACTTTAGATTGAATTATTCATCAAAAACACTTTCACATTCACATTTAACACTTTGTTCTTCACCTCCTTATATAGTTTGGCCTGTTTTCAATACCATAGGTCAAAACCATACTCCAACCAATGATTTTCTTCGACAGGATCAAAACAACCATTATGGGGCTTAATACCATAAGGAAATACCATGGTAAGTACCCTTGGTATTTATAATACCATGGTGCATAAACGCTATGCCCATTTTCTTCTTTAAACTAATGTGTATACACAACTTGGCCTTGACGAACCATCGTATAGATCTTAAAATATTCACTTGTATCAAACTTCTGATTCTGTTATGTAAACCTATGTCCCATCATTCTATTATTTTGTTCGATCACTCTATCACCTCTGAACTAATCTATGGATTCATCTAGTTACCGTATACTTGTTTTGTTATAAGTGATTTGTCATCAAGAACAACACATGCATCATAATGCCAACAATCTCTCCCTTTGGAGTTGATGGCAACCATGTTGGTTTTGATCACCTCCACCTGTAGAAACCTATTAGATACATCAAATAACCATTAATCAAACACCAATATACCCTCCGCCTTTGACATCATGGACAAAGGGCAGACCAAATATCCCCCTTTGAATCTGATTTGCATGATACTTTCCATGCTCCCCCTCAAGACCTCCTAAAACTTCAAAAACATTTTCAAATGAAGAATATGACTCTATGACTCATAGAGCTTGTCCTATCACCAAAATATTACATCAATCACCCAATCATAGTGTGTTTTCACATTTGACACCATTATTACATCAACTTCCCAAACATAGTGGGGTTTCACAATTCATCATATGTCAAAAAGGACTTGACCAGAATAGTCCATACATGGATGAATTATATAATGAGTACATCATAGGTATCTATATCAACTTTACATCAAATGATATACATGAAATTTATAACAAATATCAAAGACCTAAACAAGACCATTATAGTGATTAAGAAACTATTATACACCATATATGATTTCACCATAAACATAAGTCAACAACATCAATAAGAACAACATGCATATGTTGATCATCAGTTTGCAAGATAAGAAAATGTACCATTAATATCATCAATCTGTGACTAAGTATGCCGTAGACAAATTTTCATATATATCTTCTATCAACTCATCCTCATGACCTTTCTCTTTTTCCTTAGTAGAAAAAGCCCTAATCTATGTTCATAAAAAGCATAGCCTTCCATAAACCAACTAAGGATATTCCATATCTCCAAGAAGTAACACCTATATCTTCACAAAACCATTCACATCATATGATATACATGTGAAAGCACCATAGTCATCATCCACGACCACAACACCATCATCATTGTAGCAAGACCAGCATGTTCTTTCCGCAACAACCGTCAATATATCACACAGGTATCATCACTAGGGATTTTTCTAACATCCCACATCTGAGAGGTATCAACCATTATAATCAACATATATGAGAAAAAATCCTATCATCATAAAGTAAGATAGTAAGAAGTATTCATCATTCCTTATCATCATCACTATGTGACTAAGTAAGCCATGTCTTCATGAAACCTACAACAACACCATTCTCTTGGCCAATTTTCTTCATACAAGAAGATCTTCTATGTCACCATCATTTCAAAATATGCAACTTAAGTAAGAATCCTTGCGATCGTTCTCTGTAATGTTTCCATCATAGGGATATAAATATGTATCTATCTTCTCATCAATGAGAAAAGCAAACAATCAACTCAAAATCATCTGTCAAAATTTCTTGATACCATCAAAAGCAACAATCCTCAAACGATATATCATGTGAGAGCCAAGAATTATAGGAATCCTCATCCATAACTGCACCATATGAAATTTATGCATCTTTGAAGGCATGATGACAACACCATAAAAGTAATGAGTGACACTTATCATCATGAAATACTAAATTTGTGTACTCAATATTTTTTTTTCTCCTTGAAATTATGAATATCATCATGTAAGAAACATAACATATGTACTATATGCATCAAGAAAATAGGCATCCATAAATTTGGTCAGTAGCATCAAAACGAGTATGTAGCTCAAGAAATATATAACTATCATATGTGATTTCATCATAGGAAACACATGACCACAACATTGCATGATGCATTATTTTAGCACTTCAGAAACATAAGCATCATCACCATTGATAAGAATCATTACGTACCAAGGACTTCTAATGCAAACATAATGCCAACAATGCATTATTAGAAGCATAGAAAATGCTCCCTCTGAACATGTGCCAACTGTTCACTGTCAAATTTGATAATTTCATATGTTAGTAAGAATCATCAAGGCATCATTATCAACAACTTATGAGGGCCCAAGTAGTTCTAAATAGAATCAATAGAATGTAATCATCAACCATCAAAACAGAAAAGACAATTGATAATTGACTGAACCATATCAGACCCTTTTTCTGATTCTATCCCATTGTTTCTTCATCAAACTAAAATATACGAGACTGTGTAGTTTAGAACTCGTGTATACATGAAATTTGTCTTCATAATATCCACGTAGTGAAAGTAAAATACTAAAATTTCACACTTTCATCTCCCCCTGAGTCTGTTATGATTGTACCAAGTCCTAGAACTTTTGCTGAAACATCAATTCCAAGAATAACATTACCATGATGGTTCTTCATGAGAGACTCCATTTTACTCTTATCTCCATCCATGTGATGAGAACATTATTTATCTATGTACCATTCATATTCATTTTGAAATGAACAAAGAGAAAAACCACAACTTATTTGATCGTCATTTTCTTGCTTATTGGTGGATCCATCTTTTTCAGATTTTCTGATATCAATGTTCTTATTTGGTTGCTTGCCACATTGTCTATGATGATCCATATACTTGTTCCTACAATATTTTTCTACATGCCCAAACTTGTTACAAGCATAAAATATTATATGTTTCATATTCCTCCTATAGCAATCAATGGCTTTGTGACCAAGAATATTGCAAGAAAAACAATATCCCTTAAAGTACCTGGAAGATGATGATATTTATATTAGACGGCTATTAGCTTGAAACATTATACTTCTGCAACTAGTTGCAACATGTCAAAAATTATGATATATAGAACATTCAAAATTATTTATTAGAGGAAAAAATTGATTAACACTTCTATGGTTAGAAGTAAATGATTTGATTTGAAGATTTTATTTCCTTGGTTGTTGATGGGATTGACTTCTTATCTCCTTGTTGAGCATTTTAGATTTTGCATTAGAATTCCTTGCCTCAGCATGTGATCTTGATTCACCTTTAATAGTTTCATGAAAATCAAGACCAGAATTGATGGCAGGAGACCTTTGACTACTAAGAATATTATCCAAAATCTTAGTGCTATCTTAAAATAAAAAATGTTTATCCTTTTCTTCTAATTTACCTTTTAGGATATTTACCTCAACCTGATATTTCTTTTCCTTTTCTAGATACCACTTCTTCATGATTTCTTCAACCTTTCTTCCTTCCTCTACTTGTTGTTTTAATTTTAGAATCTCATTTTCTTGTTCTTCAAATTATTGAAGTAGCTCTTCATTATACTTATTTTATTTTTCAAGATCTTCTTTTAGAAAGACGACCTCAACTTGAAGACCTTTACAATAACTGCTTCTTTCTTTTGGTCCCTTGGTGTTGTATCCTTTTCATTCACTTGATTTTTTTAATGATATTAGTTCATCCTGCAACCTTTGACATTGATCTTCCTTCTCCTTATATTGCTTCCTTATTTTGTTTCCTTCCTCCAAATGAGTTTTTAACCTGGTAATTGTTTCTTTGTAGGTACATTCCATTTTATCAAATAGATTCTGTTAATCTCTAATTTCATCTGTGATCCTTTTAACTTCTACTTCTATGGTCATTAGATTTCTTTCACTTTTACCCATAAGAGAAAATTAAATTGTTTCATTGTCATATTCGTTATCTTCAATATTGCATGAACAAGGAAAGGTATCACCAGAGGACCAAAAATCAGTACCTGATAATTATTTTGCTTGATAATCTTCAATCTAACGTGATTCTAAACCTAAATATTTGCTTCCATCTAATATCCAATCATCTTTATCATAGTCAATGTCTCTTTGATATGTCTTCTTCTTTTGAAGTGATTTCTTCTTTTGCTTCTTTCCCATTGTCTTCAAGAATCTCATTTAAGCGATCAAGCCTCTACCAAAGGACCTGATCTAGTTCCAATTGTTGGGAAAAATACTGGCAGGTGGGTGGGGGGAGGGGTTGGTGTGAATCAGAATTTTCAATTAATAACCTTTTCATTTCATATTCTAATTTCTATACACAACTTTATTGAAAGAAACCCGTGTGTGTACATGACTGTTCTTAGGAAAACTAAAGTACATCCAGTAAAATTATGTCTCAGTTAATTCATCGTATGTTTTTCTTCAGCCAATGCATTAATACTTTATTAAACATTAGATATGCCGTAAGAACAAAATAAACCATCACACATAATCAACACAAATGAACACTAGGATTTAAGGTGGAAACCCAATGTGGGAAAAAGCCACCTATCACTATCGTATCTGACTTTTTTTAATATAAAAAATATATTTTTTCAATCTTGTGCTAATACAGACTCACACTAGTGTGCAAGCACCCACCTGCAAAAGGCTGCAACCTTCGCTTGTTCTCCATATCCTATTGGAAGGGAACTCAAACCCCTGGCTCTTGTACTAGTGTAAACTTGTACTAGTACGCAGGAACCAACATGCCCAAGGCTACAACCTTCACTCATTTTCCAGTTGTTATTGGAAGGGAGCTCCAACCCCCTAATCTAATTTACCAACTACCACTAGAATGAAGCTCCAACTCCCTCAACTCCGGGGACCACGTTTCATAAATTTTCACACTGGATCCACCTACTACAACACATCATAACTTGTAGGCCACTTTTCATCAAATTTTTAGATTGGACCCATTACCAACACTTAAGTTCAATATAAATAATTAAACTGTAACTCATCAATGTAACATAATCATCAATCTCTAACAAAACTGAATCAACCAATCACTGAAACCCAGTCAACTGAAACTTAATCAAAACTCAACCAGTCAACTGGAATATTCAAATCAGTATAACTAGAATATCAAATATCATACTGCACATCAAAAAACCATCTTTTTGTTAACTACAAATCCTGATCAACCATATATCAAAATGTATACTCTACTTTGCTTAAGGCAACTAGTGAGTATACATGTTTTTATATAGAGCAACCTACGTAAAGATCCCAATATACTAAAAAGTTGTAATTCTGAATTAGACACAGAGTTGACCAGATTTCTTCTGAAATATTCTATTAGCTTACAGAACCCTCATACAGCTAGCATCATCAATAATATTTTCAACCAATCAACATGTAACCAAATTCAACTTCATTATTCAATCAGTTCTACTTAAGACATTATCACTTAACCTCGATCAACATGAGGACATCATTGACAGATAGCAGAGATACAACAACACTTATCAGGTTGATCAATCATTTATGAACATAAACCCTTCCTTTATATATGTGACTTCGAATAAATGAACCCATCTGCATACACGAATTCACCGAGACCAACATGCGTACAAATCTACAAATTTTGAACTGAAACTGCGAAGCACTTAAAAACTTCAAAATGACCCAGATCATAATATTCATAGATAAAAACATGTGTCAGTACTTATATCTCGTTAATCCGTGACCAAATCAAACAATGGAAAGTCATTTTAGGTCTCATGATCCTCGTCCATCATTTTATTTATCAGCACATAATTATTTCAGATATTCGTATCCATTATGGCCCTTACAATGCAAATATTAGATTGAAGTATTTATCAAAAACCCTTTCACATGCACAAATACCACTTTCATCTTCACCTCCTTATATAGCTCATCATTTTTCAATACCACAGGTTAAAACCATACTCCATCCAATGGCTTTCTTAGACGGGATCAAAGCGATTGTTGTTGTGCTCAATACCACAAGGCAATACCATGGTAAGTACCCTTGGTATTTAGAATACCATGGTGTGGAAATTGTGCATGACTTTGCTTCTTTAAACTCACGTGTATACACAATTTGGCCTTGATGAACCCGCATATATATCTTCAAATATTCACTTGTATCAAACTTCTGATTCTAATCTGTAAACCTGTGTCCCATCATTCTATTATTCTGTTTCATCCCTTTGTCATCTCTGAATTGATTTGTGGAGTCATCTAGTTACCATATACTTGTTCTGTTATAAGAGAGTTACCATCAAGGACAACACATCCATCATAATTCCAACAAATCTGATAGACTCAAAAATAGTTTCTTTCATGCATTGATATTCTTCATTTAAAGTTCAAGTAATCCTTTATGTCATTTTACTTATCTACAATATGTAAGTTTATCAATTATTTATGCACTAATTTTTTACTAGTCAAACATGCATTTTTCTTCTAAATAGATAGTATTGATTCATATGTATATTTAGTATATTTAGTATAATTAGTATTTGGCTCACCTACAACATCCTTCGAGTTTATAGGTTCGTAGACCACTTATAAAAATTACCCTAGTAGTTGTAGAAAATCTTGTATTTTTCTGTAAATTGTGTTTATTGTGTGAATGCCTTATTTCAGTTGGAAATTGATTTATCATGCATCATAGAATAACTTAATTTTTTTCTAGCATTTTTGAATTGAGTTTCTTTTATTTTTTGGAGTTAGGATGGGTTTATTTTTTCCATGTTCTTTCCTACAATTAGTATAGATATATATTTTGTAAAATAGAGTAGGCTTACTTCTTGTCATTTAGCTTTTTACATTCATATTAGGGTTACCTTCTATCTTTATTTTTTGTAGATAGACTAGGGATTTCTTTCTGTTGTTTCCTTTCCTACAAAGTAGATTTTGTCTAGTTTTTGTTCACTAGTTTCCTGAGCATTTCTTTTAGCCTAGATAGAAAAATAGGTCTCTTTTCCTTTTAGCTTCCCTTTAGTTGCATCATAGAAACCAAAGTAGAATGTATTACCTACTACACATATAGTGTCGATACCTCTTAAGCTTGTATGCACACTGGGTTTATAATTAAAGTAGAGTCCCTCAGGAGTTTCAACATTCTTATTGTAATACTATGTACCATTAGTCCCTACTATCCTCTAGGCTTAAGTGGAAAATGTACCCACTTTCATCTTGGTTTATGTGGAAATTCTCCCCTCTATCCTCATGGCTTAAGAGAGGTACTAGATTGAAGATAAAATTAATATTCATATAGTAAAAATGTTACAAGGGAATGTATTTGGGCTATCAAGATTTGGTGCTATAAAAAAATATGCTCCAAAGTTTTATGCATCTATTTTTCTAGAGGCACAACATTGCGAGTCTCAATATTCGAACCTCATCCTTCATGGTATCATCTTTTTACAAGTAGGGTGTGTACTAGATTTGAAACCTCTTTATGTATTCCTTGTTGCTTTCTCTATCTTTAAATATAGCTTGGAACAATAATAAGGTGGTATATATTTTAATTATATATTGGTAAATATAAAAGGAAAGGTGACTAGGTGTGGTGTCAAATGATCAAATATGGTTCAAGGGAGAATGAAAAGGTGTTAAAAATTATGCAAATATGCCAACAAGACAACATCATTGTTAAAGAACCAGGAGAGACTAGGTGTCACTGAGTGAAAGTGATACATGTAGCAACATTTAATGAGTAGAAGAGTTAGCGGGGGAATCATACTTTGTAAATCATGCAAACTAGCCTAATAATACCTATAATCAAGATAACACTTTCCATATGGATTTACATGTGGCACAAAGCCATGCCACAAAAATTAGAACCAACAACCAAGGAGACAACACATTATTGTGACACCAATAAGGAAGAGCATCTTCTCTTAGCCAATTGAGGCAATATGGGTTAGGCCAAGAGGTGAACAAAAAACCCAATGCATTAACAAGTGTAGTTGAGGACAAACTATTTTGAATCATATTGTCCATAATTATCTAAATAACATGGTTTTTAATTTAGAAATTGTGAGTAAAGATCATGACACAAGGTCAAGGAGTCAAAGGAAAAGTCATAAGTACTAAATGTAAATTTAAGCTAGTGGGATTCTTTACATCAATCACGTCATTTTTAGGTGTGGTGGGTCGATATAGTTCTAATAATGAAGTTGTATAAAATCATGTTTAGTAAAATGTGTAATAATCTATTGTATTGTGAGAGTTCATTTTGTGAAGGCAATAGGTATTTTATAGTGTGGAGGAAATCATATGATTAAGAGACAATCAAGATAGTGAATGGAAGTCAAAATAGTGTGTACCTAGCTTCTTTATAGTAGTAAGAGAATTTCAAGAAGATGAGGGAAGAGTCATACTATATACTAAGGTGAGTTCATTATGTAGTTAATATAATAAATTAGAATTTAAAAGTATCCTAAGTATGTTTTCAACATATGAAATGGATATTTTCAACTAGAATCTGTAGATGAAATCAGTATATTGGAATTTCACTTTTTAGCTAGAAATTCCTATAGCTAAAGCCACTTTTCCTGTAATTTCCCATTTTACCTTGTAGTTGCTATAAATTTACTTTCCACTTTATTGGAATGAGTGAAGCCCTAGTTAAACTTAAATCAATTGCAGGATGAAGTGCACCTCTTTCCCCTTTGTCTATGCTTAGTAGACACTTCATTTCTTGTTGTCCCTTATATTTCTATGTATGTATTTCTCCCTATGAATGTGCATCATCATGCTTTTCTGAAACTACAAATGATGTCTTTTTGCATGCATAAATGGAACCCTAAAGTTATATAGTTTTGTATTCTTAATATAATTATCTCGAGTAAGGTTGTCCTAACATGGCTTGGGATCAATTACTATAGAAGTTTTCTCACTCCTCTCATCCCTAGGTTTCTAGATACATCTTCCAAAATATAGAAAGAGACTATATAACTAGACCCTCTTAGAGGTGGAAAAGGGGAGGAAAGTGAGTATATTTTATTGATATGCTACAATACTTCTTCCAGGAGACTCTTTCACTACAAAAAATATGATCCCAATTTGTTTTTGTTTTCCAAGGAATTCAAGAATACCAAGAATCATATATTAACACTTGATTACTAAGGTATAGTGTGCTTGTTGTACCATTTGTTTATAAATATTGTTGATATGTTTTTCCTCTCTTATATGTTATGTTATGTTACATCATTTTATATATGTTAATTTTCCTTTCATTGGAGGTAAATATCATCCTTGTATATTTTCAAATGTGTGTAAGTAGCAAGTTTTGAGTACAAGAGAAATATATTTAAGTGAGGAGAAACGTGTTTGGCTACTATATAGTGTTAGGTCCCTATACTACTAGTGTAACCACTTATTGTTGTTAGTGAAACCCCCTTATTATATTCTTCTACCCATGTAGTCCCCATATCATTATTATCGTGCCCCATAGAAGCCCACTATTGTTATTTTTGGTAACTTACATTATTATTGTTATCTCAGCTTTGATTATATTATGACACCTTATGCTCCTATATATAGAAAGGAGGTCTTGTCATTTGTATCATCCAAGAATTGTCCATTTGTGTAATTTAAAGCAGGTTTACCCCTCGAAGTGGTGATTTTTATGTTGTTGATCTATATTTTCTATCTTTTTCTGAGTTGGTTTCATAACATTTGGTATCAGAGCTTCGGATTCTAGGGTTTCGCTACTCCAAACAGGTCATCATGGAATTTTATATATAATTCTTTTTCTACGACGTTTGAGAAGCTAAAACAAAAACCTGTTTGATATGAAATTCTTCTAAACCTCGGATCCGAATTTCATATCTTGTCTTGCTCTATTTGTGAAGATATGATCTGAGGAAGTTAGGGTTTTTGCAAGTTCCACAATTCCATTTCAAACAGGTCATTGTGGCATTTTCACTATAATTGCTTTTCTACGAAGGTTCAAACTCTAAAATTAAAAACTGCTTTAGCCAAAATTGTCATGAAGCTCAAGCTCAAATGTCAAATTTGGTTTCGCTATATTTTTTGAGATACAGTCCAGGACATTTAAGGTGTCTGCAGGCTCCCGAATTACATCCCAAATAGGTGACCTGGGAAAAATGATCATAAATTTCTCTCTGAGCATCAGATTGAAATTTTGTAAGAATATACACAAATATGACAGACTATGCAATTTTTTGTATTGTTTTCAAGCCCTAATGTCAAAAAAGTTACTTGTGGCACCCCATACACGTTTGATCTACCTAAAAAGTGTATAAGAAGGTAATCTTGGGAGATTGGGCATAAATCTTTCTTGGAGAATCCAATTTTGATTAGATTGGTGGCATTCGAAAGAGGACATGGAGGGATACTGCAGTTCACAATTTCAGACCTTGGAGATCCAAAATTTCAGAGATACAATAGATTCAAGATCGACTTGCTAAAAGCAATAAAAAAAATGACTTGAATCGAGAAAATAGAAACACCTAGTAAGAAAATTTTGATGGAGGATCTGAAGAATGTGATCGAAGCTAAGATAAACAATTAAATATGTGCCATGGAAGCTAATATCGATGGTAGGGAAGAAAATTTGAAGAAAAGCATGGAATATTTGAAGAAAGACATGGAAGGTTTGAAGGAAGGTGGGACAAAGCCGCTACAACAAAGGCCTCCTAATGACAAACATGTAGTAAAGGAAACTCATCATGAAAAATAAATAAATGTTAATCTCGATTTCATAGAATCTAACATTGGATTGAAGACCCACCATATTCCGAAGATTGATATGAGAAAGTTTGATGGCAAGGATCCCATAACATGGATACTACAGATGGAGAAATATTTTCACCTACATGATGTGCAACTATTACAAAAGGTATGTATCGCATCTTTATATTTAGAACCGAAGCAATTTTTATGGTATAAATGGATTTGTTATCGTAAATCACTTGTCACCTAATCAATCTTCATGGAGGAAATGATAGCACATTATGAGGATACACGTAGAAACACCTTCTTTAGCCAATTGATAAATCTCAAACAAAAGGGTTCAATGGAAGAGCACATTGACTTCAAAAAATTGAATATAAGGCTAAATGATATTCCAGAGAAGGAGAGGATTGATGTATTTATAGGGAATTTAATGGATAAAATTCAACATGAGGTTCTCCTTTGGGAACCTAATTCATTGGAGAAGGCATACATGTTGGCAAGAAAAATTGAAAGAAAAATTATGGCAAAAAGGAAGCCTACCACTCATAACTATAAGCATGGAAGTGTTATTGCTCCTAGGCTTTCACCACATAAAAGGTTGAGACCAAAACAATTGAAAGAAGAAAGAGAAAAAGGGCTTTGTTAAAATTGTGATAGAAAATACACTAAAGGTCATAAGTGTGTCTAGAACAAATTAATTTACATAGATGGGGAAGATGAGCAAGAAAAGGAACAAGAAATGTCAAAAGAAGAGGATATACACCAGGAACCAATCCCAAAGAAAGAAGAAATGAATCTGAACCATATTCTTGTAATGCATTGGTAGAATTACCACTCCTCAAACACTCAATATATAAGGGCATATCAAGAAGAAAAAGGTAACAATGTTGATTGATTCGGTAGTACCCATAATTTTATTCATTGTAAGATAGCCAAGGAATTGAATTGCTTCCTATATCCAGCACCAGAGTGTCAAGTAATGGTTGCAAATGGAGGAACCATAAATTTCTCTAGAAAGTGCCATAATATCAAGATATCCATGGGATAATATGTCTTGAATAGTGCAATGCTTTCCATTCCAATGGGTGGTATGGATGTTGTACTAGGAGTTCAATGGCTACAACCTTTGGGTACGATAGCTTGTAATTTTCAAGAACTTTTCTTGAATTTTTTTTGGGAAGGAAAGGAGGTTGAATTAATGGGTATTTCAGGGAAATCGAGAAATGTAATATGCTCTAATTGGATGAAAAAGCTTCTAAAGAAATAACAATGGGGAAAAATTGCACAACACTAGAGTTACCCACATCAAAATTATCTATTTCTCTAGATCTCCAAAAAGTTATGGACAATCATTCCAAGGCATTTGAGACTCCCAAAGGCCCCCCACCTATTCATTATCATGATCATGCTATTTATTTGATTCCAAGAAGTGTTCCCCCAAACATTTGGCCTTACGGATATCGATATGCCCAAAAGAGTGAAATTGAACTTATGGTTGCAAAAATTCTAGAGGTTGGTATAATTCAAAATAGTCAAAGTTATTTCTCTACTCCAGTGGTATGGGACCAGAAGGATGGATCATGGCGCATGTGTCCAGATTATAGGGAGCTCAACAAGCTTACTATTAAATATAAATTTCCCATTCCTGTCATTGATGAATTATTGGATGAATTACATGGAGCAATTTACTTCACCAAGTTGGATCCTCATTCAGGATATCATCAAATCATAATGAAGATTGAAAACATTCCAAAAACAACATTTAGAACTCATGAGGGTCATTAGGAATTTTTGGTCATACCTTTTGGCCTACCAATGCACCTTCTACACTTCAAGGTTTGATGAATCCCATTGTCAAACCCTTAGAAAATTTGTTTTAGTATTTTTGATAATATAGTAATCTACATCAAGTCTTGGAAGGATCATGTCCAACATGTTGACAGGGTACTCAAACTATTGGAGGAGAAACAATTAGATGTAGCAAGCTCTAATTGTTTCTTTGGAGTACAAGATGTGGAATATTTGGGTACTCAGTTAGCTCATAGCTCATCTTATCATCCTAAATTTGATGGGAAAACTGTGATAGTGAACAATGTTTGGAATAATATCTTAATTGCTTTCTATTTGATAAACATACACAATGGGTCAAGTGGTTTCCTTTGGATGAATGGTGGTATAACACTTCCTTCCATATTGTAGCAAAAATGACCCCATTTATGACACTTTATGGATATCATCCACCATCCATCACATCATGTTTCAAAGAAAATTATAAGGTTCAAGCAGTGGAGGATCACATCGAGCATCAATGACAAATTCTCAAACTCTTAACGGATAACCTCACTTTGGCGCAGAATAGAATGAAACAACATGCCGGTCAACATCGTAGCGAAAGAAGTTTTGATGTAAGTGACTAGATATTTCTATGACTACAACCATACAAACAGATGTCCCTCAAGCAATATAAGAAGGATAATAAATTATTTCCAAAGTATTATGGTTCATACAAGGTGTTAGAAAAGATTGGTACTATGGCATACAAATTGCAGCTTCCTGCATCTTCCTGAGTGCACCCAATTTTCCATGTTTCACGCTTAAAGAAGGTTATAGGTGAGAAGCTCCCAGTTCAAACAATATTGTGAGAACTTGATGAGGAAGGGAAAATCATATTGGAACCTGAAGCAGACATGGAAATAAGAACATGAGAGCTACAAAATCGATCAATTTCATAGTATCTCATGAAGTAGAAGAACTTACCTACTGAAGATTCCACATGGGAGGGCAAGAATTTTATATAGAGGCATCCAAAACTACTCAATGTTGAGGACAACACTTTTTGAAGGAGAGGGGCATGTTTTAGGTCCATATACTACTATATAAACCCCTTATTTTTATTAATGCAACCCCCTTATTATATTTGTGTGCCCATGTAGTCCCCATATTTCTATTAGTGTGCCCCATAGAAGCCCAATATTGTTATTATTGTTCCCTTACATTATTATTGTTATGTTGGATCTAGTTATATTATGACCCCTTAGACTCCTATATATACAAAAGGAGGTATTTTCATTTGTATCATCCAATAATTGTTCATTCGTGTAACGTAAAGGAGGTTTCCCCCTCGAAGTGGATAATTTTTAAGTTCTTGATCTATATTTTTGATCTTTTTGTGGGATGGTTTCATAACATATAGAGCCTCCAATATACACAAACATGCAAGTATAGTCTAGTTCATTCCTTCCTTTGTCTCTTCTCTTTTATAAAAGGAATTGCATGCATGTAAATCTTTGGGGAATTTTATTTTTTTCATTTATCTATGGTATGGTAGATCTTAAGTTGAGATATATGGGACAATAGTTCCTTTTCCATATATTTAAATATTAGCAAACAAAATTCGTGACTCTATTGGGGAGACATACTCATTTTTCTCCTTCTCCTTTGAATATTCCTTATGTTTGTTTGTTTTTGGGTGATTCTTTGATGACTTCTATCTTCACTAGATTTGTTTCAGACTAGACCCATAGGATTTAACTCATATCTATGTATTACTCCAATTTTTTTTATTGTAGCACCCCATCACTAATCCATGTCTATTCATTATAAAGTGGCTTGAAGAAGTAATACTCATATATGAGTCCTAGCCTATGGATATTGTACCACATGTCTATGCATTATAGAGTGGATTGAAATAACCCCATTGCTACATGATATCATGCAAGGAGTGACTCACTATACACCCTATGCTCTTAGAGTAAGCGATGACTTTGTAATTTTTTTTTTTTTTGTGTATGTTATGATTTAAATGTCTCTCTCTAGAGCTTAGATATTTGTTTTATGACTAAATAGGGATTGATCCTACCTTAGATATCATATATAACACTCTTTTCTTAATATACTTTCTTATTTCTTGCATTTTACTTTGTATTGTGTGAGGTTGTTTGACTATTTGGTTGCCTTGTGGGGTGATTTATTGTTATGCAACCAACTCACAAAATAGAATAAGGGATAGATCAATGACTTCAAAATTAGCCTATTTGAGGGGGAAACTTCCTTTACATTACACAACTGAACATTTCTTGGATGATTCAAATTGAAAAACCTAATTTCTATATATAAGAGAGTAAGGAGTCACAATATAATTAGAGCTGACCTAACAATAATAATCTAAGGGCACACAAATAACAATAGTGGGCTTCTATGCTGCACAATAATAAAATTATGGGGACAAGAAAGGAACAACAATAACAATAAGGGGCTAGAATGACAACAATAATTATGGAATACACTATTATTATAGGGGCCTAACATGCCCCTCTCCTTCAAAAAAGTGTTGTCTTCAATGCTCCAGTAGTTCTAGATGCTTCTGTATAAAATTCTCATCCTCCTATGTGGAATTTTCAATGTGTAAATTCTTCCAGTTGATGAGATACTCTAAAATTGATCAATTTTGTAGTTATTGAGTTCTTGTTTCTATCACTACTTCAAGTTCCAATATGACTTTTCCTTCCTTGTCAAGTTCTAGAAATATGATTTGAACTCAAAGCTTCGCACCAATAACCTTTTTTAAGCATGAAACATGGAAAACTTCATGCACTCGGGAAGATGCATGAAGCTCCAATTTGTATTCCATAGTACCAACCTTTTGAAACACATTATACAAACCATTATACTTTGGTGATAATATACTATCCTTCTTAGCTTGCTTGAGGGGCATTTGTTTATATGGTTGTAGTTGTAAAAATACCTGGTCACCTACATCAAAAAATCTTTCACCGTGATGTTGATCTACCTATTGTTTCATTCTATCTTGTGCCAAAGTTAGGTTATCCTTTAAAAGTTGGAGAACTTGTTGTTGATGCTCAATGTGATCTTCCACTACTTGAACCTTATAATTTTCTCTTAAATATGATGTGATGGATGGTGGATGATACCCATAAAGTGCCATAAATGGGGTCATTTTTGCTGTAGTATGGAAGGAAGTGTTATACCACCATTAAACTAGAGGCAACCACTTGACCCATTATGTTTATTTATCAAATAAAAAGAAAGAAGATATATTTCCAAACATGTGTTCACTATCTCAGTTTTCCCATCATATTGAGGATGATAAGATGAGCTATGAGCTAAATAAGTACACAAACAAGAAAATAATTCCGTCAAAATATTTCTAGCGATAATGGGATCTCCCTCGCTTAGAATAATCTTTAGGTTTCCATGTAGCATTTTTATTGTTTCCATAAATGCGGTTTCAACTATATTAACTTTAAATGGATGAGATAGTGAACAAAAGTGTGCATACTTGGTAAATCTATCAACTACCCCCATGATGATACTCTTTCCTTCACACTTGGGTAAACTTGAGATAAAATCCATTGAAACCTCCTCCCAACATTGGGATGGAATGAATAAATGTTGTGACAAACCCAAGGTCTTAATTGTCTCACCTTTATTTTGTTGGAAAACCAAACATTCTTCTACAAACTTTTGAATATCATATTTAAGGCCATCCCAAAAAACTTCCTTCTTAACCCTATGGTAAGTTTTTAAGAATCTTGGGTGCCCTCCTAAGGGAGAGGTGTGCAATTCCAAAAGAATATTTTGAATGAGTGCCTACACTTCTTCATCATTCTTCCATTCATCCCTTTCTTCATTTATCAAATATTGTTGCATGATAGAAATGACACAAAGCAATTCTTACACATCCTCATCCTTTCTTGAGAGTGCATCTGCAACAACATTTTGATTCGCTTTTTTGTAGATCATTTCAAAGTCATAACCCAACATCTTTGCAAGTTGTTTTTGCTACTCTTCTGAAGTTAATCTTTGTTCTAAAATGTATTTAAGAGTATTATGATCCATTTTTACCTTGATGTGTCTTCCCATTAGCAAAGGTCACCAATTCTTAAGTGCGTGTAGTATTTGAAACATTTTCTTCTCATGAATAGCTTTGTGTAAATACTTTCCTTTGATTGGACAATTTTCGAAAGCAGTGGATCTTACTTGTTACATTAAACCAACACCAATTCCATTTCCTGAAGCATCACATTCCACAATAAATTCTTTTGTGAAGTCTGGCGTAGCTAAGACCAATGCTTGGTACATTGCCTCTTTAAGATTTCCAAAGGCCTTCATTGCTTCTGGAGTCCAAGAAAATGCATCTTTCTTCAGTAACGTTATTAGAGGTGCTTCTATTCTCCCATAATTCTTAGAAACTTATGATAATACCCTGCCAACCCAATAAATCCTCACATATGATCTATGGATGTGGGGATTCTTCGTTCTTTAATGGTTTTAATTTTGCTAGGGTCTACCTTAACACCTTCATGAGATACAATATGACCCAGATATTCCACCTCTCGTACTCCAAAGAAATAGTTGGAGATTTTTGCATATAATTATTTCTCCTTCAATAGTTTGAGCACTTTGTCAACATGTTGAACATGATCCTTCCAAGAATTGTTATAGATTAGTATAATCATAAAAAAATACTAACACAAATTTTCTAAGGGTTTGAAAATGGAATTCATCAAACCTTGAAATTTAAAAGGTGCATTGATAAGGAAAAAAGCCATGAACAAAAATTCATAATTACCCTCATGAGTCCTAAATGTTGTTTTCAGAATGTATTTAGTCTTCATTATGATTTGATGATATCCTAAACAAAGATCCAACTTGGTGAAGTAAATTGCTCCATGTAATTCATCAAATAATTCATCAATGAAAGGAATGAGAAACTCATATTTAATAATGAGCTTGCTAAGTTCTCTATAGTCTGGACACATGCCCCATGATCCATCCTTCTTGTGCACCAATACTACTAGAGCAGAGAAAGAACTTTGACTAGGTTGAATTATACCACCCACTAACATTTTTGCAAGCATACGTTCAATTTCACTCTTTTGGGCATAGGAATATTTGTAAGGCCTGATGTTTGGAAGAAAAATTCATGGAATCGAACGAATAGAATAATCATGAGCACGAATAGGTGGGAGGCCTTTGGGAGTCTTAAATACCTTGGAATGATTGTCCAAGAATTTTTAGCGATCTGGAGAAATAGATGACTTCGATGCGGGAATCTCCAGTGAACATAATTTTGAAATTACACCCTGTTGTTATTTCGTTTGAAGCTTTTTCATGCTGTTAGAGATGATTATATTTCTTGGTTTCCCTACAATACCCCTTAATTCAACTTCCTTTCCTTCCCAAAAAAAATTCAAGAAAAGTTCTTGAAAATTGAAATCTATCATACCCAAAGGTTGTGCCCATTGGACTCCTAATACAACATTAACACCACCCATTGGAATGGAAAGAATTGGAATATTCAGTATATATTCTCCCATGGATAGCTTGATAGTGTGGAACTTTCCAGAGAAATTTATGGTTCCTCCACTTGCAACCATCAGTTGATAGTATGGTGTTGGATATAGGAAGTAATTAAATTCCTTGGCTATCTTACAATGAATAAAATTATGGGTACTACCCAAATCAATCAACACTATCATCTTTTTCTTCTTGATATGTCCTTCTATCTTGAGAGTTTGAGGAGTAGTAATCCTTACCAATGCATTACAAGATATCGTCTGATACATTTCTTCTTTCTCTAGTGTTTGTTCCTGGTGTATATCCTCTTCTTTTGGAGTTTCTTGTTCCTTTTATTCCTCCTCTTCACAATCTATGTAAAATAATTTCTTCTCAACACACTTATGACCTTTAGTGTATTTTCTATCAAAACTGTAAAATATCCCTTTTTCTCTTTTTTCTTCAGTTTGTTGTGGTGTCAACCTTGTAGGTTGTGGAAGGCTAGGGGCAACAACACTTCCATATTTATAGTTTTGAGTGGTAGGCTTCCTTGTTACCATAATGTTTCTTTCAATTTTTCTTGCCAACTTGAATGGATTCTCCAATGAATCAAGTTTCCAAAGTTGAACCTCATGTTGGATGTTATCCTTTAAAGTCCCTATGAAAACATCAATCCTATGCTCCTCTGGAATATCATTTACCTTATATTCAGTTTTTGGAAGTCCTCAATGTGCTCCACTATTGAATCCTTTTGGCTAAGATTTATCAATTGGATAAAGAATGTGTTTCTCTTTGTATCATCATAATGTGCTATCATTTCCTCCATAAAAATTGACCAAGTGATAATTTGTTTATTAGAGCTGACACATCAATACCATACAAACTGATTGGGTTCCAAATATAAACTTGCAATGCATACCTTTTGTGTGTTTTTCACATTATAGAGATCGAAATATTGCTCCATATATAGTAGCCATGTTTACAAGATCCTTGTCATAAAGCTTCCTCATATCGATCTTTGGAACGTGGTGAGTCTTCAAGCCAATGTTAGTGTCTATGAAATCATGATTAACATTTCTTTTATTCTCACCATGAGTTTCCTCTACTACCTTTTCTCCATTAGGAAGTATTTCTCGTAGAAAATTTGTTAAAAATGCCTTCAAACCTTACATTTATTTCCTCAAGCCATCCATCTTAATTTCAATTTCTTTTTGTATGAGCGAAATTTGTTGCAGTCGGTCTCGTAATTTTGATTTATCATGTTGGATTTCTTCCTCTTCTTCATGTGCCATAGTAGATATTTTGGGTTGCTTACTACACATTTCCATTTTCTTTCTTTGGGTCATCAATTAAATATTATTATTCTTTAGAATTCCCTTTGAATAACTTCAAACTACTTTCTCAAAGAAACATATGCAAATTTAAAAAAAAAAAATCTACACACCTTTTTTTCATTTTGTAGGAGCTTGATATTGAATTTTATGTATCTATGTAATTTCAGATCTCCAAGGCCTAAACTTGCGTATTGTGGTATCCCTATGAGTCCTATTTCCAACTCCATAACTTAGGTCGAGATTGGATTCTCCAAGAAGCAGTTATTCCCAATCTCCAATGATGGTCTGATTATAGACTGGTTCAGTAGATCGAATTTGTACAAAGTTCCACGTGTCATTGTTTCTACCTTCAGCCCTGGAAATGATACCCAAAAAACTAAAGTTTGTCCTCTTTCTGTCACTTTTTATGAAATTTGAATCTTATGCTCCGAGAGAAATTTATGATGATTTCCCCAAGGTCACCTGTTTGAGATTGAATTCTGGATCCTTCACACACCCTAACTTGCGCGTATCATACCTCAAAAAATATAGTGAGACAATATCTGACATTCGTAGACAAGGTTCACCACAATTTAGGATCAAATGGATTTTAATTTCAGTGTCTACATCTTATTATGAAAAACATTATAGAAAAACAACCAAGATGGCTTGTCTAAAACAATGAAACCCTAGAATGCTAAAGCTCTGATTCCAAATGTTATGCAACTGGCTCACAAATAGAATAAGAGATAGATCCATGACTTCAACGTTAGTCTCTTCAAGATAGAAACCTCATTTTACTTACAGAAATTAAGAATTCTTGGATGATTCAAATGACAGAGACTCCTTTCTATATATAGGAGTCTAAGGGGTCCCAATATAATCTGAATCGTCCTAACAATAATAATGTAAGGGCACAACAATAACAATAATGGGATACAATGACAATAATAATGGGGGAATACAATAGTATTATAGGGACCTAACATTTATGGTCCAATACGTTTTCTAGAATTATGTGCTTAATTTGGTACCTCCTTAGTATCTCTTTCCATTTTAAAAGTCTTGAATAAGATCGAAACTTCTTTGGTGCTAGATCTTGTTTTCTTGTTACGGTTTGGGTTTGTTTTCCTTTGTAAAAACATTGTGGGATTAGTATTTTTGATACACCAACGACTTCACCTTGTTATAAATAAATGAAGTATCCTAGGTATATATTTGAGATTAATATGATGCAATCCAAACAATAAATGAATTATTAGCAACCTCACAATAGAAATAATAAAAATAATAAAAATTATCTTTCTAAAAATCTTGAAGATATACAATAAACCCAACCTAATACAAGTGGGGGCATGAATGAATGAAAGAATAAGGTAAAATTTCCTTGTAATATTTGTAAATTTAACCATATAACACATGAATTCTTATGGATGGATGATATTCATGACCTTTTAGAAAAATTTCCCTTGGGTAATAACTTGTTGGTTTGTCACATCCATTCCACGTCCAACCATGAAAAAAAACGGTTGCAACACAACCTCCTCCTCTACCTATTGCAACATCCTCCTCTACCTAGTCACATTGGAGGTAAAAATATACATTGAAGCACATCCCATGTCGATATTTGCAATGAGATAGTGAGCTTGACCACAAGAATGAAAAACTATGAGACTATAGAGGTTGGTTTTTCTACTAAGGATTCTATCATCCCCACTCAACCCAATGGGCATCTCATGATAGCTAATATTTTGGAGATGGTAATTATCCCACCTAAGGATGTTATCTATTATACGAGACACAATATTATTTCTTGGACTACCCAATATATAGTATTTTTTGTTATGTAACACATAACTTGGTTAAAGAGTTAAAGTTTCTCACTAAAATAATGGTGATTTCGGGAACATGGCTTTGCTTTCCCATGGTTTTGTGCCAATGGATTGCATGTAATGAAGCCTTTAAAAGTTCTTCAATACTTCATTATAATTGGATAGGCTAGGTGAGTCATGAAATATATTTAGCTATCTTGGACAAGTTTTGGCCAAGGATACTAATATAATTTAGTTAGCGGGTTTTTCCTTCGATTGGGGTTTTCCAAGATAAAGTGTTGTGTTTATGTTTTGTGATTTTTTCTCTATATAAATTTAATTTTATCTCTTGTGATGTTAACATAATTATTGAGGATTTATCCCAATCCCCATGCAACATTTCTTCTTTGGATGTTCTACAAATCTATCCTGCACAACAAAAATCCATTTAGACAACTATTAGAGGGGTCGATCCCTTATATTCTAATATTATTACATTTAACAATGATGCAAGTCAACATTAGTTATCCCATTAGGTCACCTTTTATATCTTAATTTGTATCTTTAACACATATATTTAGTGCATTATTATAGATGAAGGATCTTCCACTTGTATCATGGCCTCATCATGATGGAAAGCTCTCAATTCTCTAGTAGTCATTCATTCAAGTACCACACTCCATGTATTTAATGGCCATACTTTCTTACCTAAGCATTTTCTGCCTAAATTTCCCATTAAGCTTGTGGCCAAAACCATTAATTGTTTTATTCTTTGATTTTTATCATGTCATCCATCTTTTGTGTTTTTTGGTTCCCACATGAAGGAAAGAATGTTACAATTTATTTTCTTGAATAATACATGCCAACAATAAAAACAACCCCTACTAGCACTCTGATGCCATTTATTGGTGACAACCATTTAACATATGTCAATGTTTATGTGGGTTTGTTCAATAACTTCTCGTTAATGAGATTTTTTCCAAATTTTGGAGTTCCCTTTACAACATAAAATCTAGGAGGTCATGGATTCAATTGATAAACTAAGGGAAGATATGCTTCATGATGCCTCTATTCTCCTTGGTTTGGAAATGGTGGAGCTTGGATATAAAATCTTCAATTGGGCAAGGGGAATTTCATGGAAAATATAATGAGGTGCAACCATTGGTCTAAATCAAGTTTTGGATTTTCTAGTAATGAAATTTCCAACAAATTTTCTAGTCACTCCCCCCACCCACTCCCCCCACCACCCCCATTGAGGAGCATCTTGTACCTATATTATGTCTTGATATCCATCATCAAGGAACTATAATAACTCATAACACCACTCACTTTTTACATCCGTGGACAATTCCTGATAATGATATGCTTCTTGCCTTTCCTTGGAATCATCAAACTTTAAGAATGTGGAAATTGAACTCTATGTGGCATGCCCTCAACATTGAGTGCCACATGATGATGAGAAAGACCCATGAGTTCATATACATCCATAAGATTCCTTGTCGTATGTCTCGTTGTGGGAACTACACAAAGTAAATTATAGACTACATTGCACTTTTTACATATGTATTTTAGTTTTGGTTTAGTGTGTGATGTGAGTGTTCTTTTATCTTTGTGTGTGTGTTGTTTCAATTTGATGCTTATCATGCCTAGTTCTTTATTTTCATAGGCACACCCATAGTGAAACTGAGAAGTTACATATGTTAGTCCTCTAACTATGTTAACATTTTTGTCAATAATTGAGAATTTATATAAGCACGCATTATATAAAACATGTATTTTGAAGCACATCATTAGAAGTCACAATTAAGGGTCAAAATATACATTGATAGTACATTGTATCTTCTAACAATCCCCAAAAATTATAAAATGAAAAAATTAAGAAAAATGTTGGTATTTTTTTATTATCTATTCCATGTTTAATTTATTTCACCATGTGATTTAACCATGGTTCGAATATTTCTTGATAATTTACATTTAACATTGATGTACGTCAACATTAGTTATCCCATTATGTCTCATTTTTTAATTTGTAACTTTAACACATATATTTAGTCATTATTATAGATGAGGGATTGTCCACTTGTACCATGGCATCATGATGATGGAAAGCTCTCAATTATCTAGTAGTCATTCAATCAAGTACCACACTCCAGGTCTTTGATGGCCATAATTTTTTACCTAAGCATTTTCTGCCTACATTTTCCATCAATCTTGTGGTCAAAACCATTAATTGTTTTATTCTTTGATTGTTATCGTGTCATCCATATTTCATGTTTTGCGGTTCCCACATGAAGGAAAGAATGTTACAATTTATTTTCTTGAATACTACATTCCAATGATAAAATTAAGCACTACTAGCACTTCGATGCCATTTGTTGGTGACAACCATTCAACATATGTAAATGTCTATTTGGGTTTGTCCAATAACTTCTCGTTAATGAGATTTTTTCCAAATTTTGGAGTTCCCTTTACAACATAAAATCTAGGAGGTCATGGATTAAATTGATAAACTAAGGGAAGATATGCCTCTTGATGCCTCTATTCTCCCTGGTTTGGAAATGGTGGAGCTTGGATATAAAATCTTGAATTGGGCAAGGGGAAGTTCTTGGTAAATATAATGAAGTGCAACCATTGGCCTAAATCAAGTTTTGGATTCCTGGTAAAAAAATTTCCACCAAATTTTCTATTCCACTCCCCCCCCCCCAGGCCCCAATTGATGAGTATCTTGTACTTATATTTTGTCTTGATAGCCGTCATGAAGGAACTATAATAACTGATATTACCACTCACGTTTTACATCATTGGATAGTTCCTAATAATGATATGCTTCTTGCCTTTCCTCGAAATCATCAAGCTTTAAGAATGTGGCAATTAAACTCTATGTGGCATGCCCTTGACATGGTGTGCCACATGATGATGAGAATGACCCATGAGTTCATATACATATACAAGAATCCTTGTCCTATGTCTCATAGTTTGAACTACAAAAAGTAACCCATTAGACTACATTCCACTTTGTACATATGTATTTTACTTTTGGTTGTGTGTGATGTGAGTGTTCTTTTACCTTTAAGTGTTTGTTGTTTCTATTCAATGCTTATCGTGCCTAGTTCTTTATTTTCATAGGCACACCCATAGTGAAACAGAGATGTTACATTTGTTAGTCCTCTATCTATGTTAATATTTGTGATAGTAATTGAAAATTTATATAAGAATGCATTATATAAAACATGTATTTTGAAGCACATCATTAGAAGTCACAATTAAGGGTCCAAATATACATAGATTGTGCATTGTATCTTCTAAAGATCCCCAAAATTTATAAAATGAAAAAAATTAAGTAAAAGATATGGCCTTTTTTATCTGTTCCATGTTTGATTTATTTCACCATGTGATTTAGCCATGGTTCTAGTCTTTCTGGATAATTTTTATAGGATATTGTACCATTTTTATTGTGACATCCAATGGATCGTAGTTGCATTTTATTGACCTTGGAATAGAAGGGTAGGTATTTCTCTTTTATCACTAATGCATTATCGACCATCAATGTTGTCTTTTTTGTGTCGTAGGCTTGATCCACTCAAGTTGCAACATTAACCTCTCTTTATTTACATGTCATAATATCTATTGTAGAGCCTTAGTATTCATGGATGCTCTATATTAGAACCTATTTTCCATTACGACGTCCATGATTTAATTTTTTGAAGCCTAAATTTCCCCCTTCATACCTCCCATGACTTTGAAAATTAAACCTCATGTTCTCTTTTTTCTAAAATATTTTGTAACACCTCAAGGATAATTCTAAAATATTTTTTTTACCTACAATTGTTGATACACTTTTTCTCACTCAATTATTCATGTTGACTTTCTTATTTTTTCCCTTACTCCATTAAATGTCCTTGCAGTTTCATTATCATTGGCCCTCATTGTTATCTTTTTCTTGGTTGTTTCTACCATTCATGGAGATACCATTCTAATAAGGGATTTCCTTTGCTAGCCTCTTTTCTTCACCTTTCATAGGTTATTTATTAATATTAGAAAAAGTTGCTTCCCTTTGTATCACTCATTTCTCTAGGATAAACATCATTTTACCTCTTTTACGAGCTCATTAAAACTTGTTGGAAAGGACACCTTGTTTCAAACATAATAATCTCTTCTTTGATCTTGATAAATAATGAAAATACACCCTCTTGAGTGTAATTTTACCTCATTTTTGGTCACATTAAAACTAAAAAAGGACATTATTAATTTTATTTGTCTTATCTTTCATTCTTGTTAAATTATGAAGGAGATACCAAAATAAAAGAAAAAGAGAGAGAGAGAGGAGCAACATATTTGCTATCTATTATTCAAAATGGAAGCATGAATCAGGTTTCTATTGAATATGACATAATTGTTTTCAGTATATCACTAATGGGTTTTATCTTACCTAAGAGTTGTACCATAAATATGAGTCTTTTGACTCATTTCTCTAGTTACTGTTCCAATAGTTACAGGGTGTGCTTCAATTCCTCCTGCATTGTTGCATGATATCGTGTGTTTCTCATTGGTTAATGCTTCCAATTAAATTTTATGTTGTGTTGTTATATGTTCAAAGGAAGTCTAAACCTTAGTCATCCATCTATAGTCCTTATTGACCTTTCATGTCATTCCTCCCTTTTTTAGTTGTACTTTGTGATACAATCTATTCAGATCATCTCTAAGCCTTTTTTATGTTAATTGATGGGAGATGCATTATTTCCCTCCTTTGATGTATCTTCTCATATCTGCCTCAACTCATTATCTAGGAGATATGTCTAGGGACCAATATCAACTTCATGCTTGTAGTCTTTAGTGGGATTCTTCTACAAGTTTTCAATGATAGCTTATTTATTCCCACTTAATTGATTATTATAAGCCTCCTTAGGGCCCATTTTCATCATTGGCAGGTCCCCTCATGTCTATTAATGGTATACTTAAAAGACATGTAATAATAAAATCATTTATTTGAATAATGTAGATTCGTACCATCGAGGTTTAGAAAAAGACTTTGGTTGGGAAATTTCAATCTTATGACACATCTCCCAACTTGTGTTGGAGTTTGTATCACATCATATACTTTGAGAACTACTCTGGGGTACCTGTATTATATGTGCCCATAATAGTACTGATTTATATTATGAGATAGATCCACACTGTATTTGTAAATGGCTATGATCTATTTATTTATTGTATTGATCCTTTATGTATTTCTTTAGTCCATGTGTTAGCATTTCATGTCATGGATCTGTAGTGTATAGTTTTGGTAGCCATGTTTAGTCCTTCTTCATGCTAAGATTGAGTATGATCTATTTATGATTGATACTTAAATTTCAAGGTCACTCTAATTTGGTTCCGTGATTGATGAGTCCTTCCTTACATTTTGATACTTCGTTGTAATCAATTTTATAAATCAGTTTCTCTTTTGACCTCATTCATCAGGGGATTCCAGTTAAAATCTTACTTTCCACATAATTATGATGAGAGAAACACTAGTTCAGATTATATCAATGATAGCATGAAGTGAATCGCCTTCACCATTTTTTCTACCTAGGAAACACTCCATCACTCCCTCTCCTTTATCATCCTATGGGTGCATCACTCCTTTTGAGTGTAGATCATGTCACATTTTCCTAAAACTACACAACATTGCTTTATGCATGGAGCGATGGATCCCTAATGTTCTAGAGTTTATCTTCCCAAGATGATCAAATCGAATAAGGATTTCATGAATTGGATTGGGGTGAATTATTGAAGAATATGTAGAAAATATTGTAGATTCACAAGCTCATGAAATTTACTAAATCATAGGATAAGAATCTATTACTTTCAATTAGTGGAAGGCAATAGATCGATGAAGACAATATGAACAAGAAGAATATAAATAAATGGCACATAACATAATAAGTATCTGGGGAAAGCCTCAGCTAAGAAACCCCACTATCTGTATTGCATTAAATCAGAAATCCAAGATGATATACAATGCTTCTTCTAAAAAGAATAGTCCCAACACTTAGTATGACCAATCTCCCTACTCACAAGCAACCTCAACCCAATCTCTAGCCTCTTCCGTTGCTCTCCAAGCCCCTAATTCCTTGTGAACTTGGTCAAATAATTTGGATGAATACAATATGCTCTGCTCAATCTTGAGCTAAACCTACACATGTATTTCCTATCCTCTGCTTGATGACTTCCTTTAGCCAGTACTTAGCCAAATTTCCAGGTCTCCAAGCTTCTAATTCTTTGCACAATTCCAGAGAAAATTAACATGTATTTAAAGGGAAATTCCTCGTCCATAACTATGGAATCAAAAATAATGTCCTTGTCTATTTACATGCATGATATTTTCAACTCATTAAATCAAATAACTCATAGTACATTGTCCCTGCATTCTGGTCTCAGCTGGGTCTTTCTCTCAACTGACATGCATGAGTTTCAGAAAAGCGAATCTTCAGTTAACTAGAGTGACACTTGTGGATACACTACAAGAAGAAAGGACATTGGTGAGAAAAACAAAATGTCACCATAAGTTCATTGGTGATGGTCAAAAGAGCCTTTGTCACCAAAAACTGAACGTCACCAAAAGTGGCGTTGTCAAAATTATAGGTTTTGTAGTGACATTCAAAGTCCGTCACCAATAATGATTTATAATGACAGATAGTGAACATGACCATTTCATATGATAAATGGTGACGGACCATAACCTCCATCACCAAGAATTGAACGTCACTGAAGGTGGAATCGCCAAAAGTATAGGTGTTGTAGTGACATTCAAATTCCATCACCAATAATGATTTATAATGACAGATAATGATCATCACCATTTCATATGAGCAATGGTGATGAACCATAGCCTCAATCACCAAAAACTGAATGTCACCAAAGGTGGCATTGTGAAACTTCCTAAATTGTAAATTCTACAACTTTCAAAAAATTAAAGTCTCGACAATATTTTACTAAGCAAGCAAAGCAACATCTAAGTTGTAGGTCCCTACTTAATTATTATGGAAGTTATGAAAAGTGGGTGGAGGGAAAAATATTTATGTATAAGAGAATAAATATGTTTAGTTGAATACTCAATTAGAAATGAAACTTTTAAGACATTTATAATCTATAAATGACCTATAACTAGAAAATGCACCAAATATTGCAAAGGAAATGTCATAAGTTGATAACATATGGCAGAAGAACATTGATGAAGACAAATGCAATATGTTATAAGGTGAGTGAAAGAAAAATATCAATGTTTTTGTTTTTTGGTGTTTAGATATCTGAATGACATCTAAACTTCTGTGAAAATGTAACACGAATATCCAGAAACCATGAACGACATATGATAAAAATATATATATAATATATATATATATATATATTATATATATATATATATATATCTATATATATATATATATATATATATATATATATATATATATATATATATATATATATATATATATATATATATATATATATATAGATCCCCTTTACATAAACCAACATGTAATTTGGAATTTCACAATTTCGCACTGAAAACATGACAGAAACCAACAAATAAAAGAAATTGACTTGGACAAAAAGCAATAGCTTCACCTTCATTCTTGAGTTGCTTCTGTTTGTTTGATTTTGACTCGTGACACTCTTTATCTGGCAAGGAATCAAAATCATCACTAGCATTAAATTCATCCAACACGGACTTTGGATATCGCACTGACATCTGTGTTTTTGTTGCCATGCCTAAGAACCATGGAGTTTCATGTCGATAGCAGAATAAGATGTGTGCTTGCTGCTAAAGAACACATTCGTTATTAACCACTTTTACCTGACAGAAACCAAATATACAACACAATATCAGCGTACACAAAATCCCCACCGAAATATAATCATAACTTAGCAAACAAGTCTAAAATATGTTATTAATTAATAAACTTTGTATTTGGAAATATTGTTTCATTAGATTTATAAAGGACTATGTTGTACAACACTTCTGTTTATTTATCCAGACGATTTAGCATATGTCACATAGTAGCAATCTATAGTACCTAAAGTAAAAAGACAAATTTTCTCAAGAAAATAGATTTAGAAAAGAGCTTTGAAAGCTATAAGTTTTTCAACAAAACTTTAATTAATTTAACAACAAACTATTTGAAGTTTGAAAATCAAAATCATTCATAGGAAATGAATAGGACAATGGACAAAGTCGCTATTCATAAAAATAAAGCTAGAGTCACTATTTCCATTGCAGATAACTGAAATTTGGGCAGTGGTCTAACAATTAGAGCGTATTTTCCGAGAAGACTCATGAGTGCCATCATTGTTTTTCCACCATCTGTTGTGTCTCTAGATCCATTTTAGATATATTTCCATTGTCAAGTTCTACCTTTTAAGTATTGATTTCTGGCTCACCCTTTAAAACAAAATTCTACCACTCCATTTTATTTTGTTTTGTCAAGAGAATTGGCAGGACCTTCCCATCCTCTATTTTACATCATCAATAACCATCCATCAATGATATAAAGAATAACAGATACACAACAAAGGCCAAAGATGTTCTTGTTGTATACCTATGTTCTAGGACTCTTCTGACCTTAGTAGTGTAAAGAGCTCACCTTGAAAAAATAATGTCCACGAGGAATTTACAAAAAATTTTAAAATCAAGATCCAAGTAAACCAATCAAAATATGAACACCATTTTAATCAATAAAATCTTTTACTTAAAATAAAAGTGGCCTAGAATTGAATGTTATATCAACCATGTCAAGTAACTGACATCGGGTGAGAAATAAAAGCCATAAATATTGAATTAGTGAAATAATTGATCTGGTAAAGCTCAAAAAAAGATGACTTACAAGTAAGAAACACAAATAAATGACTTAGAAATAAGACATGAGATTTCCCTTTCAACCCTATCATTAAATAAATCTTCTTTATGTCATTTACCATTAAACTTTTTTTGATACTAGGTGGAAGTGGTACTATAACATTTACCTCTGATAGTCTGTTTCCACGACTACTTCTCAAAATCTACTCCATTACCAGCATTATGGGCTAAATAAGATACATGCAAAATCCATCAACATGAAAATGAAATCTACACCATAGTAAAAAAAGGGGAGGAAAAAAAATATCCACAAATTGAAACAGAGTGTAGGATACCTCATTCCTACAACATGATTATCTTGTCATGAACAATATAAAAATAAATCAAGAGAAATGTAATTTTTTCCACATTTTGACAATGAAATATTTTGCATATTATATGAACAATTGATGAGAAAAGTCAGGTAAATCTTGTGAGCACCAGGATTATAGTAAAACATAAAGGAAGCGCTCCAACACATATATAATCCTAAACATAAGTATCTATACATATAAGTATCTATTGAGGACATTGTATTTTATGAAAATATGGAAGTCAAATATTTGAAATAACACAATTTATGGTACCACTGCCTTACGAGTCCATTCATTTGATTATTTACGAAGTCCATTCAGGAATTTATTCAAAGTTCAAAGTTCAAACAATTAACATGTAGCCTAAAAAAGTTCATATTTGAAAAGGAGATAACCCAAATATGTAGAGTATATATCTCACATTTATATATCCTAATTTCTAGACATTGGAATGAGACTTTTTAGCATACTATTGTGAATTCAACCCGAAATTCTAGAAAAAAATATTGATGGTTATTTTGCTAATATAGAAGTTTTACAAATGCATTTACTTAAACAATTAGCTTGCAATCTCAAAAATATCTAAGGATGCACACAATACGTTGCATATTTAGCACTAGTGTATGAAATTGACACAACTAAGTCCAACATTTAACAGTTTGCCTACAATATGCACTAGCCGAATAGGTGAACAATAGTATTGTAGATATGCATTATGAATATATGTATTACAGGCCAATAAGAGTATGGTTGGAATAGTCATGTCCAACCCTTCCAAGTTTGCCTCTAATTTGCATTAGTCTAATGGTGAACAATAGAACTTTAGGTGTGCATTCTAGATCACTTACCTAAATCCAACACCTTCGGCATATAAATTTCAAAGAATATGTCCAAAACTGGTAGGTAATTTGCAAAATGAAGGAGTTGACTTGATTGCTTCTGGAGAAGACTAGATTCTTACATTGTTCAATGTAAATTCATGACAATTTTCCAAGCTTAGATGGAAAAAAAAGGAACCAATCTAGAATGTTATTTAAAGAATCCTTACTTAGCCAGGGTAAAATGTTAGCCCTTTTTTGTCAAAAATCATAAATGTAAAATCTTTAAGAAATTCAGTGAAGAGATTGTAGAAATGTACTTATCAAACCACTAATGTAAATAGAGCTAAGAAATATTGCTTTGTAAAGGAAATATTCATGGTCAAATTAACAAGAAAGTGACCTTTTAGCATAGTTAATGTAGTAGTGCTCATGTCCTAGTGTCTTGGGATATGCTAGGGACTACAGGGAGTGCTCATGTACATCAAGAGAACAAGTGGGGAGACATCGCGCTATATTCAGGAGGACTACAGGCGATGAGGGGCAAATTTCTTGAGGTACCTAACCTCTTGGATTATAACCTGCTATGGGAGTGCCGAAGAGAGAGTAGTAGGACTAGCAGATGTGGGTAGAGACGAATGCGGATAAAGAAGCAGAGAGTGCTACAGTGCAGGAGTCCTCGGGTAGCATGAGGCAAGCAGGCTACAATTGTGTGAGCCCTAGCTGCAAACACAAATGAGCCCTAGCTACAGTCATGAAGGGATACCTTTCCACAATCTTTAAAGAGATCTAGCCATAGTCGAAAAGGAATCTCTAGTCGTAGTAAAAGGCAACCCTAACTGCGGTCAAAAGGAGACTTAGCCACATCAAGGGAGAGGCCTAAGATGCAATCTAAAGAGAGGCCTAAGATGCACTAAAGAGATGCATAAAGGCACAGTTAAGAGAGGCTAGATACATAGCAAAAGGAAGGTTCTTATCCAAAACAAAGGCGACCCTAATATATAGCAAGAGGGAGACCCTTATCAGCCATCAAGAAGATAGCCACAGTCAAGGAAGGTCTAAAGCAATACTCAAAGAGGCCCTAGACACAGTCAAAGGGAGGCCCTAGCCATTGTAAGAAGGAGCCATAAGGCAACAAGAAACAAGCCCTACAAGCAACGTGGAAGTCTTATGTTTTGATGTAGGCACAACGTGTGAAAGAGACATTGTTTTGAGTGTTGTCCTTGGGTTCTCTTGTAGGGAGAACGACTAAGGTTTGAAGTTTAAGATCACAACAAGAAGAGGCATTCAACATGGGTGAAATAGGGTTGTTCTGTAGCCATTCTAGGAAGACTGAAGGGATGAAAAGAGGTAGAATATATTTCATGAAGCTTCAACTAAAGGATGTAACTCAACTAAAGGATGACTTAGCTTAATAAAGTTGATGATGGCCATTTAGAATCAGATACTTATGGGTGAACCCAACTCTTATTATTGCGAGTTATCTGAGTGTCTCGATAGGTGGGATATAGAGGACAAATACGATCTCCATTTCTCCATTACATTCCTCCCACCTTGAAAATCAAAAGAGGACATAATGAATTCCATATACACATACTTAATAGATATATATTCTAAATCTCTTTCCATCTACTAGTTGCGCCTGCTTGAGCCAAGCTCAAGCAATTAGTCAATCTGATGCATGCATGTCCCTACTTATTCTCCATAGGCCTCTGGGTAGATATCTTTATTCCTGCAGTGCCAGAAAAAGGGTTTGGCTATGGTAAAGGTTTCTAGCTAGTTTTTTGAACCTCCGTATTTAGATATATTTTCACCTGCCCTTACCCTACTCTCATCTCTATGTATTCTCAAATTAAACCAACTACACAATGAGAAAATTTGTTCTTGTGTGGTATCTCAAAATAATTTTCAAACATAAAATTACAACATACTGTCATAAGGAGACTACTTATGGTTTAATAGATCAAACTTGACATCTTACATTAACAAATTCCTTTTACGTGATGTCAGTCTTTTGCCCAGGCCTTGGAACCATGGCCAAAGGGGTGTACTACATGACCGGGGGTTTGCACTTCCAGTCAACTTAATTATAACTAATTATGAGAACAAGATAGCATTGTTTATATACCAAATTGCTTAAATTAAGGATTATCTTCTTGTATGAATTACAGTGCACTAATAGAAACAGAGATAGTTTCAAACAAAAAGCACCCAAAAATTAGCAAAAGTCATAGCAAACAGTTATTTCACTTCTTCAGTGCTGGTCTTTGAAGACCTCCATCACCATCATCACTTCCCCATTCATCCTCCTACACCTCAAGAGATTCAGGTACCACTCTGCCCTTGTTTCTTGAAATCTCTCTGATAGGAGTCTCTGCAGCCTTCTCAAAACAAGGAATCATAAGTGGACTGGTTTTTTGAGGCATCGACTCCTCACCACTTTCAACAGCTTCCATCATCAACTTCCAGTCTTTAAAATCAAATCGAAAAACAAATTGGTTGTAAGAAGCTTCTCCGGATGCCATTTCTGTAGGTCTAGGAGCATTTTTGGGGACAACAAAATGTCTTCCATTTTCATCGACATGTATTTCAACTCTACCATCCTTTACTAGAAATGATAATGCAAAGATGTTTTCTACTGTCCAGGAAAATGATATTCTATTTATAACCAAATTATCTAATATGTCTTTCTTCTATTTACACAAAATGTTAAATATGCTTGCCATATTCTTGCCTATTTCTGATTTTTCATCTTCTGGGCACTCTTTCACTACTTCAAGACGAGTGCTTTCTATCGGCTTAGTCTGTTTTCTCTGTACTATAGCTTTCCTTTGCTTGGGTTCATTATCCATTGGTCCAATCGTAATGAAAATTCCTGCCACATCTTGGAAAACAAAAGTAGCTAAAAGCCCAAGATTTCTCCATGATATTTGGGTTTGATCACCATTTCCCTCCAAAGACCTGCTTTCATATGCATGGTCACTATAGTTTCTTAGAATATCACTACTAATAAAATAAAATGAAGTAGCACCATCATTGTTTTGTGATCTGTTAACAATAGCAAGGAGTGTGGATGTGATATCAAGAGTGTATCAGCATCTGTCACTTGCTCATGAGGTCTTTGAAAAAGATTATTCAAGCATTCCACTTTGCTAATTATAGCCTCACATTTGTGAGATTTTTCTTTTAAAATATTTTCTCTCTCCTCAACAATCAAATTCTTAAGGGCATGATAATGGGACCTTAATATACAGTGTTGCACCATACTCCGATTGTTACCACTACATGTAGTAGCATCTTCTTTCTCTCTTGGGGGCTCATTGTGGCTGTACTATGATCCTTTTACCCCATGAGAGGAATCTTGCAGTGTCTAACTCAATTTTTCTTCCTCTTTAACTCCAGATTGGTTACCAAGCCTTCTACCCATCCTTTCTATCACATGTTTTTGGAGTTGAGAGAAATGCATATATTCAACCAAAGCTGAAAGGAAGGGCTTGAAATTGAGATTTCTAATTGAAGAACTGCCATGAAATGGAAAGAGAGCAAGAAAATATTTTCGTGTTGCATTGAAATGAGGAAGGGTAGGGATTTGTGATTTCCCCTACCCTGAGAAGTCTTATTTGTAATAGAAAATGGATGAAGTCCCACTACAATGGATACAAAGTCCCAGGACATACGCATTGTTGAATGAAATATGTAGGTGCAGTGTGCCAATTAAGCATGAGGATTGGGAGAAGTGACACATATGGGAGAGTGGCCATATTGTTGAAGAATTATTTACATTAAGGAAGGACACCATTTGAATATGGTAAGAATGTCAATTCTAAATGGTACCCATGGTTCCCTCACCCTTTAGTTTGAGAAATTTAGCGTGGAGATTTTTGACACTACTTGCTAATCTACATGAGGGAGTTTACAATTTGTATATCTTTGTCTCAATCCCATGGCGAATATATTAGAGTGAGGATCTATTGTTTCATGATCCATATGTTGGATTATTTGCTAAACTTGAGCTTTATAAGGAAACCTATTTAGATGTCCAGAATGTCTTAGGAATTTATTTGAACAATTATTGTCTTGCAACAATGTTTATTTATGACAAATTTCTTGGTAATGTACACATGCATAGAAGAGTGTGATTGATGGCACAGATACTTGGCCTTTCGTGTCGAAGTGGACAACTCTAAAGATAATATTAGGAATATCCTTTGAGCCTTTATTTGAGATGGCATCCAAGAAGTTGGAGTTAAGACATCAAGGAACTCTATATTTTCACATATTCCAACTGAATCACCAAACATGCAAGAGAAACTAAAACCACGGGTTATATAAGTAATAGGCCCAATTTATGGGAAACCCAGGCTTTTAGAAGAATATTTCCGCATTTAATAATTCGATGAGGATGCATATATCTGTTAAACTATGTGTTGTTATTGATATGTTTGGATGCTTTGGGTGAACACTTGGCCCATCTTCAAGAACATCAAATAACTTTCAAGTCCAAGACAACTTTAAAGAGATAATTTATTGAATTAGTTGTCCAGATATGAAATAAAATCAAGTTTTGGAAGAGATACATCGTAGTACTATCAAAGCGGATTGTGGACCATCCTAGAAAATGGATCAAAAAGGTTTTCAGAATGTCTTCTAAAATTTGACATTTAGCATTTTCTTATCAAATTTCATGGAGGCAAAAAGTGATAGGATAAAATTGCACAATAATGGCAACCACTAGAATGAGAAACATGATGAATTAGCAAAATGGAATTTGTTGCTATGATGACACATGGGAAGATACTTATTACTCTCAACGTGGTTGTACAAGAAAAATAGCTTTTGCCTTTGAGTATAGTTGATGTATGGTAATGTAGCGGTTGGTTCCCTGCTACAATAAAACAAATATATATCAATCTCAAGGTGAAAGAATAACAACAATATATCTTTGAATGATATGAGCTGTGTGTTGTGATTAGCAGGTAGGAAAGTTTGTATCAGTCATAGTGCGATGAAGCGTGGGGTTTGGGTTTCTGTGCCCGTCCTATCAAAGTATATCAATACAAGTGATGAAAAAACATATGTTCAATTCCCTGGAACATATCTCATTTTTATTAATTGTCCAGGATAAATCCACGTGCATAGTTGAGGAACGTAATCAAAAGAAAATAAATATGTAGTTTATTTAAACAAATGTGGCTTGAGCCGAATACATATGTACCAAATTACAAAATGTGAAAGTCAAAGTTCTGTATAAAAGTTTTAAATTAAAAAAATTTCAAACAGTTGCCAGGAAGTTTAATGAATGCAACTGCGAAGCACTCATCCAATGCCCATTCAAGGAGGGTCTTAGCCATCCATCAATATGAAGAGATCTATAAAATAAAACAGGGACTTTGAGGAAGGGATTCCTGATTTTTCATTCCCAAATGTTGCTCGATTATTGAGCAAGGGTCTGACGAGTTAGTGAGGGTTTCCCTTTTGTTTTTGTTTAAATCTATTTTCATGATTATATTTTTGCTAATATTATGTCACTGGTGGACCTTAATATACGGCATTGCACCATACTCTGATTGTTACCACTGCATGTGGTAGCATCTTCATTCTCTCTTGGGGGCTTCCTATGGCCTTGTTGTTATCCTTTTACCCCTCAAGAGGAACCTTGCATTGTCTGACTCAATGTTTCTTCCTCTTTAACTCTATCTCAAGTACCAATCTTTCTACCCATCTTTTCTATCACCTGCTTTTGGAGTTGAGAGCAATGCAGAAATTCAACCAAAGCTAGAAGGAAGGGCTTGAAATCTTTGTAACTAGAAACTAGAAAGGGGAAATGAAATGAGAAATGACAATGGGACAAGAAACAGTGTTTGGAGGTTTCTCATTCAAGAAACGAGGAGAGAGAGAAAACAAGAAAAATATGAAACATAAAACCAAGCATTCATCATTAACATTCTCGAATACTGGAAATTCCTAAGATAATTAAGTTAATTAAACTTAATTAACTCTTTAGAAGTTGTGAGGTGAGTGTAATGAGGGTTTTGAACAAGGAGGGACGGGTGCGAGTTGGTAACCATGGAGAGGCAAGGAGGAGGGAGCTTCACTCCCTCCTACAGTCATGTAGTTGTGAGCAGAGGCAAGGAGGTTGGTTCGAATCGATTGAAGAAACCAATGGAAGCAAAAGCGGAGAAGATAAACACAAAAATATCAGAAAGCAAAAAATCTCATGAACTGGAAGAGAATCACGAGGAAGTAAGAAGAGAGAATAGAACAAGAGATAGTAGTCATAGAACTGAGCAAAAGATAGTGACAGGACTCTGTAAACCTAGATCAACCATTAAACCCCAGGTTGTTTTAAATGATCCAGGGCTACAGGTGTACAGAGATCACATGGGAGGATGCACGGTTATATGAATATTTATGGGAATATGGCCAATGGATAAGGCTCTGCACACATGGATAGGAAACCACTGGAAACCGAAGGGAGATATAAACCTTCATCTTGGGTCCAAGGGATTCTTCACAGTGGTGTTCACTAACCTAGAGGATAAAGTGCTCAAAGGAGGACCATATTTCTACGTTGCTAGAGGCCACTACATGCGACCATGGGTGATGAATTTTTTCTTGGAACGAGAAACATTCACATCGGTACCGGTATCGATAAGACTCTACTCCCTACCTTTATATTACTGGCTACCAAAATCCTTAAAATCCATAGGCAATAAATTAGGTCATTTTTTTCAAATATCATATGTGACTATGCAAGGTAAATATACCTCCTTCACCCGCATATGTGTATAAATGGACCTAGCGGGAGCACTTCCAGACAAAATCATTCTAGAAGTATATGATGAAGAATGGGTTCAGGCGGTGGACTATGAACATGTCCCATTCAGATGCTGTAAATGTCATGAACAAAAGCACCTCTTTGGAGACTGCCCACTAAACCAACTGGAGGACAATATGAAAAACAACACAGGCAGAGATCCTGAAGGCTTTACCAAGGTGGGAAGCAAAAGGGAAATAAGGAAAATAGTACCAAAATAAAACTAATGAGGATAAGAAAGCAAGTCCTAATGGTTTCAATATTTTAGAAGAAAAAGGTGGGAACAATGCAACGAACGAAGCACTAAAGGATAATCCTGCAGAGAAGGAAAAATATTCTAGCATGGACGACACACATGAGAACAACAAACCAAAGGAGGATCTGCCAAGCACTACAGAACTTGACAGGGACCGTGATATGACCCAAAATGAAGTTGGTATGAAGGACCATGAACTAAGGGTTATAGAGTCAAAAGGAACCATGATAGTGAGGAAAATAAAGGGGTAAAACTGATGGAGGTAACGTTAGGTCACTCTTCCAAGAAACTAGGCTAGAAAAGAGGAAGGAAGAGATAGAATGAGCTACTGACAAAGTGTGGGAAACTCATGATTAACTCAGGAAAGATGAAATATCTTACTAGTTACTCATTTACAAACCTTTCATAATGAAGCTCACAACCTAAAATATTAGTGGTCTAGGAAGTAAAAGAAAGCAAAGAAATCTCAGCAATAGAATAAGAGAAGAAAAACTAGATATGGTGTTTATACAAGAAACAAAATATTCAATAAACAAAATCAGAGAGATACATAGTAAATGGCTCATTAACTATGAGTATCTAGAATTTAAAGGAAACAACATAGCAGGAGGGATTCTCACTCTCTGGGATCCCCATAAACTTGGAATCTTGGATGTTGAAGCATCCAAGAAGTACCTGTCAATGATTATCCAACCTTTGGGTGAGAAGGAACTCTATATGATCACAAATGCCTATGGTCCTCAAAAACTTGAAGACAAACTTAGGCTTCTCACCTCACTGGAAGAGCTGAGAGAGAGACATCCTATTATTCCCTGGATTCTAGGAGGGGACTTTAATATGATCAGATCTCTTACAGAAAAGAAAGGCAGGACCAAAATACTAGGGAGAGACTCCATTGCCTTCCAGAACTTCCTAAACAACATGAGGCTGGTGGACATAGAAACAATAAATGGCACCTTCACTTGGAATAATAAGAGGGGAGGGGCTTCTCAAGTTGCCTCTATACTAGACAGATTCATAATCTCATAGGACTTCCTTCTCACTGGCCTTGAAATGATTGCTTTAATCCTTCCTTTTTGGAGGCTCGGATCATTGGCCTGTACAACTTGAAGCTTCTTTTATAGGAAATCAGAGGAACAGACCGTTCAGGTTTGAAAATGTCTGGCTCACTCACCTTGACTTCATCACTAATATTGGAAAATGGTTGGTGGAAGACATGCCCATTCAAGGCATGAAGATGTTCCTACTGCAATAGAGACTGAAACACATCAAGCTCAGGTTTTAAGAATGGAACAAAAATGAGTCTGGCAATCTTTTCAAAGACAAAAGAGAAGTTGAGCAGAAACTATAGGGAATTAACCAGATCCTCATCACAGATGGCTTTACAGAGGAGAGGAAAATGCAAGCTAACTCTCTTCAACAGGGATGGGAAAACAGATGCTAGCAAGAGGATATATTTTGGAGACAAAAATCAAGAGTGCAATGGATTAAAGAAGGGGAAAGAAACACAATTTTTTTTTCACAAGTAAACCATGGATCATAGGGTAGATAACAGGATTTCAAAACTTAGAAATACTCAAGGGAAAGAGCCAAGTACCCACAAAGAAATGGAATCTGCTCTGTTACAACATTTCCAAACCATAGCAAATGATCTTCTCTTAGACAGATTACAATTTATCAACAGCTTCACAAAGTACATTCCAAAACTTGTAACCAAGGAAGACAATTACAATATTAGTAGGCTAGTGACTGAAGAGGAGATCAATGAAGTCATCAAAGAGAGGAAAAAAGGTAAAGCTCCAGGCTTAGATGGGTTCAATGTAGACTTCTTCAAAACATTTTCAGAAATTGTCAAACAAGATATCCTTGATGTTGTGGAGGACTTGAGAAAATCTAAAACGGTTTTGAGGGTGCTCAATGCATCTTTCATAGCCTTAATTCCAAAGCAAGAGAAAGCTATGAAACCAAATAGATTCATACCCATAGCCTTATGCAATGTGGTGTAAAAAAATATTTCTAAAGTAATTGCAAATAGACTCAAGACCTTTCTTCCAACTTTTGTCTCTGAGGAGAAAAATGGATATGTGGAAGGAAGGCAAATTCTAAATAACATCAATCAAACTCACAAGGTGGTTCATTATCTCAAGAGCAATAAGCAAGTGGTTATGATCATACATCTTGACCTAGCTAAAGCTTATGATAAGCTAAGTTGGTCACACATCAAGGAAGTACTATAAACATATGGATTCGACCACAACTAGATAAGATGGGTAATGTCCCTTGTCACCACAGCTAGTTTTTCAATCCTACTTAATGGCTCTCCATCCAGAACATTTAGGCCTTCGAGAGTCCTTAGACAATGAGATCCACTCTCCCCCTTCGTCTTTATTCTCATGATGGAAGGATTAGGCAAAGCAATCAAATCAACCAATGCAGAAGGAAGAATTCAACGTCTTAAACTAACCTTGAATGGGGATACCTTGACTCATCAGCAATTTGTGGATGGCACTATGATGCAGTGTACACCCATGGTCAAGGAAGCTGAATCCTTCAAACAAATATTGAACGATTTTTCTATGGCCACTGGTACAAAGGTAAGCCTCAAAAAATAAGAAATTTTCTTTTTTAATACTGACATTGCTATTCAAAAAAATCTCTCCAAAATTCTCGGCTTTCAAAGAGATCAACTACCCTCCAAATATCTGGGAATACCTCTCATAGACAAACCTCTCAGTAAGGAATTTTGGGAGCCAGTGACTAATAAACTGCAGGACAAAATCAGGAAATGGACAAGCAGATCTTTAATTTTAGCAGGACAACTAGTGCTTACAAAGGTTGTCCTGCAAACCATGCCCATCTTCATGTTTTCAGCTCTTCTTGCTCTAAAAGGAGTATTACAACAGATCAAGAACATCCAAAGGGATTTTCATTGGGGAAAAGGGGAAGAGAAAAAGAAATGGCCTCTAGTAGCTTGGGAAAAGCTTTGCAAACCCAAGACTCATGGCAGTTTTGGACTACATGACCCGGAAATCCTAAGAAAAATTTTGGGGGAAACTTTTTGGTGGAGATGGCTAAAGGAAACAAGAACTCCTTGGGCCAAGCTCTAGAAATAGAAGTGTGCAAATAACTCACAAGAAATGATCATATTCAAATGACAGGGCTCATCAAGGGCTCCCACATTTGGAACAATGCTTGGGAGAATAGAGCCATTATTCAGAAGCATAGTTTTTGGGAGATCAGAGATGGAAACCTAGCTTGGTTTTGGGAGGATAACTAGTAGTAGGAGCCTAACCTATGTAAAGAAGACCTAGCCATTCTAAAGAATGACACTGACAATAAAGGGCTACTCAGGGTAAGTGACTTTTGGTATCAGAAAAGGGACAAGAAAAAATGGAGAACATGGAAGGACCTAGTATACAGTGAAGATACCCCTTTGAAGGCCTAAGAAGAAGCTCTTGCAATGATCCTAGAATAGAGAAAGATTTTGACTTCAACATCGTCTAATCAATTAAGGTGGGGAAGAAACAACGAAGGCAACTTCAACATCAAAGAAGCCAAAAGAATTGCCACTGGGCTTGACTTTCCAAACCATGATAATATATGGAAGTACCTATGGCAGGAATCACACTGGATGAAAATCAAACTATTCATGTGGTTGGTGAAACATAAAAAAAAATTATGACTTGGGAAAATCTTAGAAAAAGAGGTTTAGTTGGTCCATCTAGATGCCATTTATGTAGTCTACAAGAAGAAATGATGGATCACGTACTCAACCTCTACCGTTTCACCTTTAACTTGTGGAATTGGGTAGCCTCAATCTTCAGGCAAACTGTCAGGTACGAATTCAACATCACTGGAACTTTGAAGAACTGGAGGAAAGACTGCTAAAAAAATTAAATAGTCAATAAATCCTAGACTTTGGTACCATGTTTTTTGATCTGGGATGTATGGAAAGAACACAATAATAGGATTTTCAAGAATAGAATTGGCTCAACCCAGAGCATCATAGCTCAAATTATAAGGCAGCTCGAAGAAATTGTGAGCACCCTTCTAAAGCAATCCCCCAAGAACCCTCCTCTAAACCAGGATGCTCACATACTTTTGCATTTGGGTCTCCAGTTGCTTGTCGCCCACCGCATAAGAAAGATCATAAGACATACAACAATAGGGAATGATTTCTAGCAACCAATTCCTCAGGGTTTTTTGAAATTTCATATAGATGGTGCCTCTAAGGGAAACCCTGGGATTGATGCATATGGAGGAGTCATAAGATATGATAAGGGAAACATAAAAGCCATATTTTACAATAATCTGGGGAATATAACTAAGAATATGGCAGAACTCATGGGCTTAGAGCAATGCCTAGAAATCCTGATTAAATCCAATCTACACAATGCCATCATAGAAACAAACTCTGAATTGGTAATTAATTTGGTAAAAAATATAGGCAACAATACAACACCAGAGAAAGTATCAAATCACTGGCAGTTATTGCAGGTCTATCAACGTATATAGTCCCACCTTAGAACACTAAGAAAACTAAGGAGTGCTCTGTATAAGAGATAACATAAGCTATGCTTGGAAGTTGGCACCCTCAAGAAATTTGTGTGAGGACTGCCACAGACAGATGATCACAGACAAGGAGTATTTTCAATTTATGAAAGATAAGCAGTAAATAGACCAATGGAAACAGTGGAAAGTGAACCCATAATAGGGAAGAAACAAGGGGTAAACAACAAGATGGCAATGAACTCCAGCATCCTACGGATTTCAAGTAGATAGATGCACAAAAGTTATCCGGATCACTGACCTTTATAGGGAAGAAGTAAGGGTTAAATAGCAGGTAGGTTCACAGGCCGCCGACCAAAGATGGCAGTGACCTCCAGTATCCTACAGATTTCGGGTAGATAGTCGCATGAAGGATATCTAATAAAACAGACCCGACAAACTATAGAGCGGCAGTTTAGGCCACTCATCAGATCCGAATGGAAAAATATAGAGTGCACATGTTGTCAGCCTGAAATCAATTCTGGATCATTAGATCAACGGGGGTCGGAACGCACGGTAGTTGGGTCATAAAGTCAATTGAGGGCTATTCCACAAAATGGACCCGAAAATTTTTAGAGAGATGGTTTTGGTTTCTCATCAGGTCCGAAAGGCAAGTTAAGGAGAGGGTAAGTTGTTGACCTGAAATTAGTTAAAGACCGTCAAATCTTTGAGGGTTGGATCACTCGGTCATTGGGTTGCCAAGTCAACCACTAGTTAAGGCTTGATTTATAATATGCGAGTCGTAGGATATGTTGGCCCTTGTCATCAAATTTATCTTTAGGATTAGGAAGGAAGGTAGGTTTTCTAGAGCGTAGCTTTGAGGATGAGAAATTCATTAGTGATTTAAGCATCAACCCTTTGTAGATTTTTTTGAGTTAGTTACGGGGTTATGTCAACCCAGCTGTCTGTTGAGTGTTCACAGAGTTGGTGTTGTTGTTCCTGGCTCCATTAAAAAAGTGTACATTATGTATTTTTTTCGATCAATGGAAGGCTACACTCTTACTGGATCAAAAAAAAAAAAAAACATTCTCAAATACTATGGTTCATAGGTATTTGCTCATAGGATTTATCTGCTCACATGGGCCATTCCTTCATACTTAGACTGATCAAAAAATCTTCCATTGCTCACATAATCCATTCTTGAATACCCATGTTTGATCCTCTAGGGTGGAAAATACAATAGTGAAGAAACACTTGGCACTGAATTCAACTTTGCTTTAGCCTTTGCATTTTCCGGATGAGTACATGATCCCACATACATTGTATATATTCTTGTATGTGACTTGAGTGGACCTCAAATTTGAGATCTATTCTAGCATTTGCCACACAATTATTGGGTTACTGTTTTCATGGTTGGGTAACAAGATGGTCGAGATTGAGTTGATCTCCATTGGATATAGAGCAAAAAATAGATGGTTGTCTCGAACTATTGCCACTTGCATAACCATAGATACTACAACGTGTGTTTGAAGGAAAAATATAAAGAGATAACTTTCAAAACTTTATCTTTAATCCATTATAATAGAAAACTAATATTTATAATAATAAAAATAATATATTTTAAAAGTATAGTTGAACTAGATATTAAATTGCTAGTTTGCCAGGAAAAAAAATTAACTAAATTAATTAACTACTAATTTATATAAATATATATAAAATATCTATATACATTACTAATTTATAAAAGAGATTTGATCCCTTTAGGGTGTTATAGATTCAAAATTAAGATGGATCTATGCTAGTATATATTATTTACCATAATTATTGTTAAACTCTATAATGGGTGTCTCATATTTGTATTTGCATTGATTAAATGACTAATATATGTAGTCATGTTTTATATTAATTATTTTAATGCATCATATATATGGTTTTGTATAGTAAATTTATTTTTATGTTAAATTTTAATAGTTAAATTTAGATATTCTTTCTTGATATTAGTTAATTTTTATTAATTTTGATTTTATTCTTTTGGATCCATTAAAATTTGTTATGTGAGTCAATTTTTCCAATTAACAAGTGTGGTTCATCAACATAAATAAGTGAAATAAATTATTAAATTCAGTTTTTTTTAATTTCTACTTAGTTAAATATTATATATAGATATAACTTGTGGTTATAACATACCAAATCATTCATTTTTAGTTGTTAAATGTGATTATGTTAAAATAACTTTTAGAAAAATGTTATCACCCATAGTTAGAACTTACCAAACAATTATTTTTTAGTCCTTAGATTTGTTTATGTTAAAATAACTTTTGAAAAAATGTTATGACCAATAGTTTTGTTATATTCCATGGTTTTGTACTTTATATTCATTTAATTTACTAGTTTTCGCACATGGTTTTGTTAGATTCCATGGTTATGTACTTAATATTTATTTAATTTAATAGTTTTTTCTCATCAATTTTCTTTCACAAATTAAAACAAGTGAGAGAGACATTGAAGTCTTGAAAAGAAATGTCATAATCTAGGTATTTTATTCTAGGCCCCTCTTAATATATTTTTGGTTGTTAGATTTTTGTGCCAAGAGACCCATTCCACATATGTTATAATATTTGGCATTTTATCCCAGTGAAAATAAAACAAAATCAAATCAAATAAAAAAAATTAAAAAACGTAAAATTCTCTAGTGCATTGTTTTTTCCTGTGGCACACCTAACCCATGGTTTTTGTCCATGGTATTTTTTTGCAATATAGCCTATTTAAAGGCTAATAACTAAAGCAACCTAGATCCATTTTAACTGTGGATCAAGCATTGACAAGATAAAATCTCTTCACTTAAAGAGGTTTGTAGCTCGAGAGAGAGAGAGATTTGATCTCTTTCGATGCTCGATTGAGATAGATCTACACTGGTTATTTATAAGTGAAGAGGAGTATTTTCTTGTAATAGTACTCCTATTTGTTTTGTATTTAAAATTTATTAAATGATAGATTTCTATTTTGTATTTTGATTTTTCAGACTTGTTTATTTTTATAAATTTACAATTATTTCTATTCACTATTTTTATGTAATTATGAAACTTTCCATATTTATCATAGTTGAAATTATGTTTGTATTATAGACATATTAATCAATAGCTTGTTGCTCTTAAGCTTTATTATTGCAAATTACCTAACATAATCTCTCTTATCACCAATGAAAAAAGTATTTATGGGATAAAACTATTAATGGGATGGATAATAGATAATTATTATTTTTTATTTATTAAATTAATGTCTTTGGTTGATGATATTTAATATTATATATAGTTTAATAGCTGATAATAGTTTCTATAAGATGGTTTTATCAAAATCCTTTTCCAATCATTTGAGAGGTTGTAAACCAGACCAATGGCAAAAAGAAAATATTATGTCTCAATGCTTATATAAAATAATAGATTAATTAAATTATTTAACTACTAATTTATAAAGGCAGAAAAGAACCTTAGAGGAGGCTCTGGAGAAAACAGTTTAGAAGAATGTGGCAGCTGTGGCAGAGAACGGTAAGGGACATGGTGTTGTGGCCACGCTGTAGACGTTCTCTATTCTAAAACCCCATTTGATTATGGAGGCTCTACATGTTGCAGATGCCATAACATCCTCTAAGCGCGTATTTGGGGCTCAAGAAACTGCAAAGTCTCATCATCCCAAGAGTAAGGTGGACCATGAGCTCCTGCTCCTCTTTCATGCCCATTTGAAGTTCAGCACTACCGAGGTTATGATCTGTGATGAGACCAAGGAGGTCGTTGAAGAGGTGAAATCGTCGGTGGCCCTTAAGGGCATCATAGTGATTCTCCAATTGGAGATATATGATGTTGATGCGACAGTTAAACTAGAAGTGGAGGCTGGGGCAACTGTTGCTAAAGAGGATGCAGAATGTCCTGGGGGCCAATGACATGGAAATACATTACATATTCCCATATTTAGAGCTGAGAGGACCACCATTGAAGATCTGAAGAAACCAGTCAGGGTTTTGATAGGCGGACCGGAAATGGTGGAAGGTTAGAAGGCCATCATGATGCTGGCACTATACACCAAGGACTCCGGTCAGGAATTGATACAGATATTTATCAGAACCATATCAGGAAGAAGGATATGCAAGGAAACATGGAAGGGGAGGCTGATAGAAGATATAAAATACGAAATAGAAGCAAATATAGGCATACCAAAAAACATGAAAAGCTTGATATATGTAGGACAAATCTTACAGGACCAATATATAGTGCAGGCCTATGGAATTGTGCCAGACTCAACCATCATCCTAAACACGAGGTCGAGAGGTGGAAGCTTTGGATCTAGCTCAAAGGGCACAGATTATTTCAAGGATGTTGTCAAAGGGAAGGGGGAATCCATCAACGAACTAGCACCTCAAGATCTACCTAGACCATATATTGTGGAACAAAAAGCGCAGACTCCAGTACTGACAATCACTCTTCCTGAGGTAAATAAATTTTATACTGATTTTTATACAAAGGCTGTCATATGTAGATTCAATGGTTTTTGGCCCAAAACAGATGCACTACAACAATGGATCTTCTCCACATGGACAACATACTGTGACATCTGTTTATGCTCCAAAGGTTTTTTTATTGTCAGATTCAACACGATCAAGGAAAGGTAATATGTGTTCCATGAAGGACCATGGTTCTGGGGCAATGTAGGACTCTTCACGACTCCCTAGTTCCCAAGTTTTGATGCCTCTACTATGGTGGTTTCAAAAATGTGGTATGGTTCAGGATACACAACCCGCCGCTTCAATTCTGGCTACCCAAAGTCTTCGAAGCAATGGGGAATGTGATAGGAAAATACCTCAAGCTAGAGGTGGAAAGATTTACAAGAGGCATACATACTTTTGCCAGAATTTGTGTAGTGGTAGACCATAGTCAAGGCTTACCTAATAGCATAATTCTTCTCCATAGCAACACATAGTGGAAACAACCACTCGATTATGAGAAGATGACATTCAGGTGTCATGGCTATCAACAAACAGGTCACCTTCTTAGTAATTTCCCACAAGCCAAAAAATACACCAGAAGAAACAAGAAACAATCACAAAAACCAAGAGGCTTACAACACACACTGAATCCATATGAAGTAGTAGAGGATGAAGAGGCAACTATCCCTCCACCAGATCTTGATATTGCCCCTATTGATGAGGAAGCTACAAAAACCATTCCCAAAGCGAACAATCAGACACACAAGGTTCCACAAACTAAGGAAGTTGTAGAACAGGATCTGATGGAATATTTATCGGAGAAGATACCAGACACAATGGACACCAGTGGAGCCAAAAGACATCATTCTTCAGATCACTCTGATTCAGATAATGACAATCCTCACCCTATGGAGGACACTTCTCTCGTACTTTTTTCGTCCTCATCGACTAAAGGGGAGTGGTGAAAGGTTGAGAAGAAAAAAGGGAGAAAAACATAATTTTCCCAAATGTACATTATTTTCTTTCGATTACTTTCTTTCTGGTTTTTCTTTTGACAGTAGTCTTTGATCTGCATTTTCATATGCGCCTCAACATCTACACAATGTAATTTGTATTATTAAAAAATTATGATTTTTACTTATGGGAAAAAAAACTATATATATTATATATATATATTATATAATATCTACTATATACATTACTAATTATAAAATATATATAAAGAAATGTTATACATTTAAATTATTATTTTATATAAAAATACACATTTTAAATGTCAGATACAATCACTAAATCCACTTTTAAATAAAAGAAACACAAAGAGAACAATTTTTTTGTAAAAACTTAATAGTACAGTGCAACACACCAATGGCTACAATTAAAAAATAACATAAGTTTAACTATATATATATATATATATATATATATTATTATATATATATAATATATATATATATATATATATATATATATAAATATCTATACATTACTAATTTATAAAAAATATATAAAGAAACGTATACATTTAAATTTATATTTTATATAAAAATACACATTTTAAATGTCAGATACAATCACTAAATCCACTTTTAAATAAAAGAAACACAAAAATAACAATTTTTTTTGTAAAAACTTAATAGTACAGTGCTACACACCAATGGCTACAATTAAAAAAATAACATAAGTTTAACTAATAAAATCCCTAAATAGTCAACATTATTAAAGAAATATTAAGCACTATTGCAAGGTGTTTTCACTGGCAAGAACACCCACCTATTTGCAACAAACATGTCCGTTAGCACCTAAGATATATATGGTTGACTTCTAACAATAGACTATGAAAATTCTTTCGAAAACTATCCAGAAAGTGAAACTCTAGTTTTTATGATTCATGTCAACATCAAATCGGGAAGAGACCCATATTGCAATAGTTTCAAGAAACCAACAGTTTTTGGAAAACTTATTTTCTTGAATTAAGAAATGAAACTGTCGTATAAAACATTGTTTTCCTTCCATTTTTTTATACGGTTTTTTTTTCACAAATGAAGGCTTTTGTTCCATTTTTAGTAACAGAGCTTGAAATTGAGATTTAATGATGTGAAATGGAAAGAGAGAAAAAAATATTTTCGTGTTGCATTTAAAATGATGGAGGGCAGGGAGTTACCCTGAGAAGTCTGCTTTGTTGTTTCCATAGTTTTCCCATTGGGTTTTGCCGATTTTTGTAATTTTGAATTTTTCTCGCGTGGTATGATACCAAACTACTATAAGAGTCAAGCCTATATTTAATATAAATTTCATTTCCAATATAGTGATTGTGGGGCTATTTCATTTGAAGCTAAATTTTTGAAAAAACAAAATCCAAATAACTTAATTTCATGTGAAAAGGTTGGTAGATTGTTTGAAGCAATTGAATTCGAGGAAGGAATTAAGGGAGAGAAAGGGTACCTGTGCAAGTATTTTCTTGGGTTGTTGAAAGAGACCAAGGTTTCTGATCCTCTTATGGTACAAATTTGCCCAGCGAAAATAGATCCATGTTTTGTGAGCAAGCCATTGAAGAGATCCTCCTCAATATTATCCCTCAATGCATCCAAATTCAATGATGAAACAATAACTACTAGTGAATCACTGTGAAATTTCATGTGAAAATATAAAACAAATTTGCAAATCATTTTAAGAATGCAAATCAATCTAAAAGCCCTAAAAATTGATCCAGTGATCTGTTTCCTTATAGTCACACACCAGATTGTACCATGCCCATGCCCTTTCCTTTTTTTTGAACTACTTAGCATTCATTCGAATACACTAAGGCGGGGAGGAAAACTTGTTTTGGTCTTTCGTTCTTTTTTTCAAGTACTCAACATTGATTCAAATACACTAAGGCTCAAAAGAAAACACCGCATAATGGTCTTTCCTTTTTTTTCAACTACTAAACATTCAATCGAATACACTAAGGTGGGGAAGAAAACATGGCAGAATGGTCTTTCCTTTTTCTTCAACTACTCAAAATTCATTCGAATACACTAAGGCTAGAAAGAAAACGCCGCAGAAATTAAATTTTTAATTTGGATGATCGTTAATTTTTTTAACTATAATTATTATTTATTTTTATAAATTTTAAAAACACTATATTTTATGAATTATCAAAATGTATATTTTTTTCTTATCTTGTATACTCATTTCAAAAAAGTATATTTTTTATTTTTCAAAATTACAAAATAATTAACCATGTTGTAAGTTCTAATTTTAAACAAATTTAGATTTGGATTTTATATAATTAAACAAAAAAACTATAAACATTTTTTTATTAATGTTTAATTATCTAATACTAATATTATGAGTTTCCATGTTATTTAAACAAATGAGATTTGATTTTGTAGTTATTATGTCAAAATTTAAAGCTAAAAATTAACTTTTAACAATGAAATCTTTTATAACCAGTTTGGATGCAGTTCATTGTTATGGCAATAAAAATGAATCTCATGAGCTCTGCCTTCACATAAATCCTCTATAGTCAATTTGGTTGTAGTTCATTGTGATGGTAGTAAAAAATGAATCTCATGAGCCCGGTGCCACCCACACATTGGTATAGTTCTACCCAAGGAACCATTGGTCTTTCTCCATGAACTGGTAATATTGTACCAAGAAGCACCATAATGTATGGCATTTCTATTTCCCACAATTGAAAAAGCACTATCAGTCCTTCTACATGAGCATTTTGCTTCCATATTGTTGAACTAAACATGGCAAGACCTTCATTTGGCAACACAAATTTCCAAACCCTCATCCCCCCTATCACAATATATCTTTGAATTTGTCATGTTGGAGTGTAGTATCCCTAGTAAGCATATAGGAGTGTAGGGGAACACAACCTCAAAGACAATGGAAATCCAAGGGTAAAGGTTTGTGCATCTAAGAGGGATGCCTCAATTACATAGATGTGGTTTTCTAAGATTTTGCATTAATCAAATGTGTATTTGAGGGGGAATTCAGCCATTAAAAAAAATGCTTGACTGAATTTTCATACACAAGGGTTGATTCTACTTTGAATTTTGATATTTTGTGTTTACTCACTTAAATGTCATTACATATAACTAATAATTTGCAAGTCCTTGTGTCATTTGATCTCATTTTATTTGAATTGTGAAGTGACTAAGCCTTGAACCCCAAATCCTCATAGCTAAGATTTACAAAGTATGCATTGCCTCATTTCCTCTCATTTTACTTCAGTTAAATGGAGCAACTATGCCTTAGCCCCAAACCCACACAACTAAGCTTTGCACACTACAAAATCCTCTCTCTCCTAAGCTTTGCACACTACAGAATCCTCTCTCACCCTGGTATTGCACTTCGTTTCGATATATTTTCCTTAGAAGAGAAGCAATGTCTCACTAAATACCTTACATGTTAACTTATCACCTGATCCCATTACATTTTCCAAGCATTGAGGACTTTAAAATAATTTCAAAATTCAATTTCACACTCATTTGATGTTATCACCATGTTCCATCAATTTCATGTAAACTCTACAAATAAATTTAAGTAATTATTTTGATTTTTTTCATTGATTCTAAATTAGAAAGTGAGAAAACTGCAGATGCATCTTTATTTTTAAAGTAAAATCATCCAAAAAAACTCATCAAACACTAAAGATAGGTTGAAACCTTTATGGAGTGAAAAGTATTGTTGGCATCCTCCAGAATAACACTACTTTCAGAAGTTGGGTTCAGATTTTACCACAAATTCAAGAACCAAAGTGAGAAGCTTACTTTAAAGTTTTTATAACATGATGTATTATAAAAAAATTGAAGAAGCACACAATACAAAAATGTTTTGCATCTAGTATCATTCTAGATTATAGAGAAAATCACTTGCTAGGCTATCTATGACATGAGTAAGAATTTCTACCCACCTACATTCAAAATCATTAGGGACTTTTATAGATTAAAAAAGGAATTTATTATGCTACCTATGACTAAATAAGAGTTATTCCCCACCTTTCTAAACTATCATGTACATTTAAGCTATTAGCTTGTATCAACATCCTTTCTATGATGCAACACGTTACAACTTTCCATTATATTTATGTATTATATGAGTTGATGTACTTGTGAGGTGCATAAATTCCAAAATAATTGTCCAAATACTCATGTTTCCACTAGATTAATTGTTTAAGTAAGAGACACATTTTATTGTAGGAAGCATGCATCAATCAAACACTTCTCTACTCATAGTTTACAAACCCACCCAATTTTGAATACACAAACACATTCAAGACTAATCCGCAATAACAAACAATGATCAAAACAATATTCTTAATGAAACATCTACCAATGCATAAACAATGAGGAGACAAGTGACACATCGAATATGCGATCAACTAGGGCCAAAACCTCTCCAACATGAGAGGAAAATCCAAATGCAGTCTTCTTCTTATATAGACTTCAATTGATGGATACCAAGACCATGGCCTAGACCCTTGACTCAATTACCTCTTCAAGACCAAGTCAAAGGCCTCCTTGATTTGATTTCCTTCTTTTTCCTTGAGTCAATGATGATCAAGCTTCTTCCTTCAATAAATCAACTATCCTTCAAATTCCAGTTCCATGGATCAAATCTGTAGTTCTTGGCCCTCCCGCATAAACCCTAGAATGTGTGGTTGACCAACCTTTTGAACCTTGATCTTCTTCACATGGATGGTATGAAATATTATTATAATTCGGCTTGTAACCTTACTTATCTTCTTCCTTGATTCAACTTCTTGGACAACAACAAGATCTTTGACCTTTTCTATATTAGATAGTTCTTCCTTCCTTCACACGTGTGGATCTATTAGCCCTAAAACAGACCCATAAACAACACCAAAATATTCTCTCTTTGTTTCCTTCCCTTGGTTGGTTACCTTCGCACTTCTTATTACAGACTTAAACAAATTTGCTTGTCCACTAATGGAGGATGAGATGCCATATATATAGGGTTTTGTCCATGAAAAACATGTACTAGGAAGTGTTAAGGAGTGCTACAAGAATACAAGGGAGCAATAGGTGAAAATAATGCATGCAAATGAACGATTAAGATTTTGTGAGAGGAAGTGTTAGTGGGTTCCAGATGTGATAAGGAGGGAGTGACAATGTATGCTAGGCAGTGTTAAGGCATGTTAGAAGCTAGGGAAACATGCCAAGATGTGTCAGGTGCTAGGGTGTGCCAATGCATGCCAGGGCGTGTTATGGAGTGCCAGGGAAATACAAGGGAGCACTAGTTTCAAATGAATGGAAATGAATGACTAAGACTGTTGGACAAGGAGTGTCAGCAAGTTCTAGGTGTGCTAAGGAGGGGAAAACAAGGTATGTTAGGTGGTGCCAAGAAATGTTAGAGTGTTAGGGCAACCTAATAGGGTATGCCAATGTGTGTCAGGGTGTGCCAATGCGTACCAAGGAGTGTTAGGGAGTGCGAAATAAACACAAAGGAAAACTAGTTCAAAATTCATGGAAATGAACAAATAAGAGTGTATGATAGGGAGTGTCAGTGAATTCCAATTGTGCTTAGGAGGGAGTGAAAAAGTTATATGCTAGGTAGTTCCAAGCCATGCAAGAGTTCCGAGACATTTGAAGGAGTGGTATAGTATGACAGGGAGTGCTAAAGCATGCCATGGAATTCAGGAAATGCCAACATGTGCCGCATAGTTCTAAGGGATTGTTAGACATGCTAGCTGTTATTCCATGTCAAGATGTAAACTATGTTGCTTAGTTGTTTTATGGCCATGGTTAGACTTGAGCCTTGACTTGGTAACTTGTTAAGTGGGATGAGCTAAGATTGGGTAAGAGTAGCCTAAGATGAGTTATAGGAACTCTTAGGTGAACAAGGCATAGTATAGTTGTAGTAACTGTAACTTGGTCAAGATGTTGTAGTCGAGGTAGGACTTGGCTGGTTCCCAAGTCTTAAAACCAGTAAGGGTAGTTATGAGGGCATGATAGCTAAGGAGTGCCAAGGCATGCCAAGGAATGAAAAGGCATGATAACACATGCCAGACAGTGACAATTCATGTCGAGGAGTGATGGGGAGTGTGAAGGCATCACGAGGGAGAACTAGGTCAAAGTGCATGGAAACGAACAAATAAGAGTGTCTTCGAGATGTCCCAATGAAGAAGTATATTAGGAGAATTTCAGAATAGGACTTGTAATGGGTAAGCCTAGAATTATGATAAGGGGATGGAAAAAACAATTTTAGACAAAGGGATATTTTTGTTTAGGGAGAAGTCTATTTTTTCAATGACTTGGTTGGGTTTCCAAGTCACAAAAAAAGTAAGGCCATGTTTTGCAACCAGCTCACAAAAATATAGAAAAGATACATAAATGCCTTAGAAATAAGCCTCTTCGAGGGGGCAACCTCATTTACATTACACAAATGAAAAATTATTGGATGATACAAATGACAATACCTCCTTTCTATATAGAGGGGTCTAAGGGGTCATAATATAATTAGAGCCGAAATAACAATAATAATATAAGGGCACAATAATAACAACATGGGGACTACATGGGCACAACAATATAATAAGGGGGTTGTACTAATAACAATAAGGGGTTACCCTAGTAGTAGAGGGACCTAACATGCTCCTCTCCTTCAAAAAGTGTTGTCCTCAACATTTGGTGGGTAAGTTCTTCCACTTGATGAGATACTATGAAATTGATTGATTTCGTAGCTGTCAGGTTCTTGTTTCTATGACTGCTCTAGGCTCCAATATGATATTTCCTTCCACATTAAGTTCTCGCAATATTGTTTGGACTACGATCTTCTACAACTTTTGAATGAGTGGCCACACTTCTTCATCCTTCTTCCATTCATCCTTTGCTTCATTTATCCAAACTAGTTGGATAATAGAAATAACACAAAACAATTCTTCCACATCCTCATCCTTTCTTGAGAGTGCATCTGCAACAACATTTTTCTTCCCTTTTTTGTGCATGATTTCAAATTCATAACCCAACATATTGGTGACCCATTTTTTCTGTTCTTTTAAAGATAATCTTTGTTCTAAAATGTATTTAAGACTATCATGATCCATTTTTACCTTGAAGCATCTTCCCATTGGGTAAGGTCACCATTTCTTAAGTGCATGTAGTATTGCCAACATTTCCTTCTCATAAATAGCTTGCTTGAGATGTAGCCGTAAAAATACACAATCTTTTACATCAAAACTTCTTTCACTACGATGTTGATATGGCTATTGTTTCATTTGATTCTACACCAAAGTGACACTATCGTTTAAAAGTTGGAGAACTTGTTGTTGATGCTCAATGTGATCTTTCACTGCTTGCATCTTTTTCTTCTTGATATTTCCTTCTATCTTAAGAGTTTGACGAGTGGTAATTTCTTCCAATGCATTACAAACTATGGTTAGATTCATTTCTTGATGCTCGATGTGATCTTTCACTTCATGAAATTTTTTCTTCTTGATATGTCCTTCTATTCTGATAGTTTGAGGAGTGGTAATTTTGGCCAATACATTACAAGATATGGTTGGATTCAATTTTTCTTTCTCGATGTGATATTTCACTTCTTTAACCTTTTTCTTCTTGATATGTCCTTCTATCTTGAGAGTTTTAGGAGTGGTAATTGTTGCCAATGCTTTACAAGATATGGTCAGATTCATTTCTTCTTTCTCTGGGGTTGGTTCCTAGTGTATATCCTCTTATTTTAACATTTCTTGATCATTTTCTTCCTCCTCTTCACAATCAATGTAAAATAATTTCTTCTCAACACACTAATGACCTTTAATGTATTTGATCACAATTGTAACAAATTCCTTTTGCTCTTTTTCCTTTCAATTGTTGTGGTGTCAATCTTATAGGTTAAGGAAATCTAAGGGAAACAACACTTCCATATTTATAGTTGTGAGTGGTAGACTTCCTTATTGCCATAATTTTTCTTTCCACTTTTCTTGCCAACCTGAATGCCTTCTCCAATGAATCGGGTTCCCAAAGACAAACCTCATGTTGAATGTGATCCTTTAAAGTCCTTATGGAGACAACAATCCTCTGCTTCTCTGGAATATCATTTTCCCTTATATTCAATTTTTGGAAGTCCTTAATGTGCTCTTCCATTGAACACTTTTGTTTGAGATTTATCAATTGGATAAAGGAGGTGTCTCTCTTTTCATCCTCATAATGTGCTATTATTTCCTCCATGAAAATTGACCACGTAACAAGTGGTTTACGAGAAAAAAGCCCTTTATACCATCAAAATTGATCCGGTTCTAAATATGAAGATGTAATACGTATCATTTGTAACAGTTGCACCTCATGTACATCAAAATATTGATCCATCTGTAGTATCCAATTTACAATATCCTTGCCATCAAATTTCTTCATATCACATTTTCTTGATTTTAGGAGGTCAATCTTGAAACAACTGTAACTCTGTAATTTCTGATCTTCCAGTTCGGTAATCATGACCTGCAGTAGCCCTCTACATCCTCTTTCCAATGTGACCAATCTGATCGAACTTGGATTCTCCAGGAAAGAGTTATGCACAATTCTCTCAAGATGACCTGATTATATACCTTTTTGGAGGAGTGAAATTGTATGAAGTGCCACGTGTCACTATTTTGACCTTCGGATCTGAAAAATATACACAAAAAACTAAATTACGTCCTCTTTTTGTAACTTCTTACGAAATTTCAATTTGATGCTCAAATAGACAGTTATGACGATTCTCCCCAGGTTACCTGTTTGGGATGTAATTCAGGAGTCTGAAGAAACCCCAAATGTCTTGGAATGTATTTCCGAAAATATAGTGAAACAAGATATAATTTTTAGTCCCAAGCTTCCCCACGATTTCCGCTCTATTGGGATTTAATTTCAAAGTTAGAACCTTCATAGAAAACAAATTATAGCGAAACTTCCACGATAGCCTGTTTGAGATGAAATTATGGAGCTTACAAAAACCCTAAATTCCTCTATCATAACTCTGAAAATATAGCAATACAAGATCTAAAATGTCAACCTGAGGTTCAGACTGATTTCTTATCAAATGGGTTTTTGTTTTAGCTTTTGAAACTTTGTAGCGAAAATGTTATAGCAAAAATTCCATGATGATCTGTTTAGAGCAACGAAACCCTAGAATACAAAGCTTTGATACCAAATGTTATGAAACCAGCTCACAAAAAGATAGAAAAGATAGATAAATGCCTTAGAAATAAGCCTCTTCGAGGGGGAAACCTCCTTTACAATACATAAATGAAAAATTCTTGGATGATACAAATGAAAAAACCTCCTTTCTATATATAGGAGTCTAAGGGGTCATAATATAATCAGAGCCAAAATAACAATAATAATGTAAGGGCATAATAATAACAATAGTGGGCTTCTATGGGGCACAATAATAACAATATGGGGACTACATGGGCAAAAAAATATAATAAGGGGGTTGTACTAATAACAATAAGGGGCTACCTTAGTAGTATAGGGACTGAACAAGCTATCTATGAGGGCATGACAACTAGGGAGTGCCAAGGTGTTCAAGGAATGCCAGGAAGTGATAACATGAGTTAGAATGTTCCAATCCATGTTAGTCGTTCCATGACATACCAAGTGCTAAGGCATGCCAAGAGGTGTTAGGTGTTAGGGTGTGGTGCCAACACATGATAGGGAGTGCCAGGGAAACACAAGTGCAAAATAGATTCAGTTGCATATAAATGAATGAATAAAAGTGTGTAATAGGGAGTGTTAGCAAGTTCTGGGTGTGCTAAGGAGGCATTAACAAGGTATGTTTGGTAGTGTCACGAAAACACAAGGAAGGACTAGTTTCAATTGCATGGGAATGCATAATAGTGTATGATATGGAGTTTTAGCAAGTTATAGGTGTGCTAAGGAGGCATCTCTAGACAAATTTTGGGAGGGTTTGGAGAAAATTTTGTGTTTTGGTCCAGAATTGCAATTGTTTGCCAATTTTCTTTCTAGGAGCGCAACAAGCTCACACTGTGCTTCTTCCTTAAGGCTCAAAATGATGTAAAATCAGCATTTTTGGAAATCCTATAACCCCCTCTCAAACCCCATTTTCCCACTTTCCTGGTTTGGCGCTCAAGTTTTGAGAAATTCGTGAAAAAGAGGGAAAAAATCACCTTTTTTCCCCTCTTTTTCCATTTCATTGTGCACCTAGAGAAACCTTGGGAGAATGGCCATATCTCAGCCAAACATGGGTCATTTTGCGTGAAACAATACACTATAGACATATAGACTCTCCCAGATTTCTAGAAAAGGCTTCAGATCTGGATTTGGACTTCAAAAGGATACTCAAAAATGGCCTCCAATAGCTCGTTGTAGAGCTGGAAATTTCTGAGATTTTTGTAAAATGTTCATGGTGTAATTTCTTGTAATTCCTAGTTTGGCTTTGGTAAAAGTCAAAAGGGTGAAGTATATGAATGTGAGGGGTAAAATTAAATGTAAATAATGAGTGGTTATTCTTTGTAAGATGTTTTGATGTAAATTTGACCTCATTTATGAGAGAGGTTGGAGTCAAAGTTAATTGTAGAAGTCATTTTTAACTTCCCTAGACATTAGGGTTTAGTTAGAAGACCTCATGGAATAGTTCCTAGAGTCATGAATTCGACCTCTGAGAGTGGGGAGATGTTGTTTTGGTATTTATGTATCAATTTATTAGTGATATAATGGGTTGGATTTCAAAGGAGAGAACTATTGTAGCTTGTACTTGGACATCTTCTAGAAATCAAAGGACACAATTTCCAGCTATTATCTAGGAATTCATGTGTAGTAAGTTTGTGATGTTATTTTTTCTCTATTATAGCTTTATATGAAAGATATTCATCTTCTCTTTCCATTCACCAATTATTAAATGGTTTTCCTTACAATTTAAAAACAAAATTATTTGCATAAAGCTTTGTTTTGACAGAAAAATCCTTATGTGTTACTTTCTTTCTTGCTTAATGAATTCATGTTTCATGCTCATTAAGACCTTTTGACTCTTCTAAACGCTACAGTACACTGAAAAACCCTAAGATCCATCACAAAAGTAATGCTACATTTCTCCTTTATATCTTTGTTGTTGTATGTTGTAGATCTAACCCAAGAAATATTATAGATCTGATATGAAAATATAAGATAATGCAAATAAACCCAAGAAATAAGATAGAATACTTCTTTATTGATCAAACCCTTAAGGTAGGGCAACACCATACATTCACTCCATAAGGAAGGAGAACACTCCACAAGCCATATGCTTTCATACAAGACTATTTCTCTTCATGTCCTCCATGTGGAGTCTCTAGCCTCTATATAGGCCTCATACATACAATACCATGCATCATTACCATGGTTTACCCATACCATCAACTAATACCATGGGCCTATTACATTATTATTAACTACTTGTGGTCCCTTACATGACATGGGTTAACCACCTTATTTATTACTATGGCCCATCCCATTATTACATTATTACCTTGGCTACCTCCCTCGGTACCCCATATTACCCCCCCTAAGTATATAACATTCCACCCCCCTTAGCATGTTTCGTACCCGAAACATGGGAAGAACACAAATAATAAGATCTACTCAAAAGAGTAGTCCACTCATACCATTCACGTGCATCTAGCCATCCAAGAGAAAGGTGAACCCTCGATCTCGCTGGTGCCTCGCTCGCTTGAGATGGAAGTTGACTGTGGCCGCTCTTCTGTGTTGTTGTGTAGTAGGTGGATCGTCTCTCCTTTGTCTCCGTCATGTGACTGCTTGGTTTCCATCTTGATGGTTGTCTTGCGGGGTGATGTGGGTGATAATATGTTGAAGTTTTAACCCACGATGGCTTTTGCTTGACTTCACCCTACTGTGTTGCCTGTTGTGGTGTCTTCTTTTTCAATATGACTTCAACCACTGAGTCCTCCTCTGATGTATCAGCACCTGTAACCTTTTTTGCTTCAGCCTCTGTTTGTGTCTGATTGTCAACCATCAACTGCTCATCCTTTGATATGTCAGACCCTGGAACATCATCTGCTTCAGCCTCCTTGGACTCTACCGGTTTATTAATGGAAATATCTTGTAATGTAATTTTCTTTTTTTCTATACCAGAGCTTCAGGAATTTCTTTTGTACATTAATATTGATAGTACCCACAGATTCCATCTAAGGATATCCCAAAAAGACATCCATATTATCCATCTCTAAAGCATAAAAATCACCATGCAACACATATTTATCCATAGAAATCTTCAAATCCTTGTACACTTGAACATCCTCATCATCCACTTGTGTATTTTCAATGTGTTTTGTTGGGACTTGCAATTTTTTTTCCAAGTTGACATTTATGAGATTTTGCTTGCAACTCGGATTTATAGACACCATGATCTTCTCCTTTTGAATCAATCCATGAATCTGTAATAAGGATATACCAATAGGAATTAACCCCTTATGTGTCTCATTCTCTTTTTTCCTAGCTTGAGACCATTTGTCCAAAAAGACTTCTTCAAATTCGGCATCTGAAATTTTCTTCAACCGATCGTAGTCAAGTAATAATTTCCATTTTTGAGCCTCACCTTTCATATTAGACAGCATTTGAAACTTCCAAAATGTCCCAGATATTGTCCCATATGTGGACTTGTATCTGTGTATGAATTCTTCAATAGTAGGACCATCATCTTTTCCTGTAACAAATTCCTTGCTAGAAGCCATGAAGGTTTGAAAAGATTCACTTACTTGACGAAAATTTGAAAATGTCACAGTTTCGTCAATATTGCTCAGAATCTCTATTATAATCTGTTTTTGGAAATGGAACAACCATTCTGCATCTGCCCATGTAATAGAAATCTTGATTCAGACACTGGAATTTCAGATCTGCGCTGCTACTCTCCCGTCGTCACCCAAAATTTCTGAAAAAAGAGCTGATTTTAAATCAGCGATATCTCTCTCATCCGGACTCCGATTCAACTGATTTTTTTTTTTTTCATTAGGTGTTTTTTCACAAAGATTCCAGATCTACAATTAGAGTTTGCAGATCTGGTGCCAAGAGGTCTAGATCTGCGCTGCAAATTCGCTGCCCCGAAAAATTGTCTACAACCCTACTGATTTTTAGATCAGCGATATCTCCTTCATCCGGAC